>JALRMI010000040.1:0-122203 GCA_026120165.1 Leptosphaerulina australis
CCGTTCTAGAGATATTAAGCCTTAGATTATTGATTTTCCTAGTAAAATCGGGTGACTAATTCGCTTGTCTGACTAATTCGCTTGTCAAGTACGTTATATGTTTCAATTCTTATATGCCACCTCAACTACAGCAATCCTTAGGTGCCAAAACCACTGAGACAGCGATTGCTGCCCCGTTCAAATCGTACAACTAGAGGTTCTGATTATTGACTATTAGTAGTAGTAGTATTGCATTAAAGTCCCGGTACATTTGGCAGTTGCCTTTACAAAAATTATCACCTCCCGTAGGGTATTGGGGACACGCCAGGCGCTAAAGCGGAGGCGATTCTTGTGTGGGCAACCCCTTAGTATGGTTGTGTCTTCTTTTCCTCTCCTCCATGCGAGAGTAAAAGAAAGAGGTTCTGTTGCAGAGTGCTGCTAGTATCAGTGCCTGAGTAAAGAGGATGAGCATAACTGATTATTGACTATGAGCCCGGTGGGTATATATTTTATACTTTTCTTCGAACCTGGTTACACGTGAGAGCGAACGGCCAATTTCCCTGCTGTTGCAACTTGAAAGTATACATTGTAGGTCTACACAGTCGAACAAACACTGTGCAGCGTAGTTCAATGCGGCTTAGCGTAAACCTCATCACAAAATGACCTTGAACATACGGGGAATCATCCATACTGGGACAGGAAAGATCAGAGTTACAGTAGCGAGAATTCCAGCGCAGGTAGCTGAATCGACGGGTACGTATGATGTGAATCACTATGAACAGTCAAGTACTATATAGAAAAGACGCCATCAGGTCTTGTTGAGCTTTGAACGAGAGACCTATCCTCCGGTCTGACTACTGATCTGTAAGCAGCACCAAAAGGGGTGCAGTCGAGTCGATGTTTCTCTACCTTCCGGTCAAGATCTGAGACCGCATTTGCTGCCTTGCTATGAGCCGTCAACTTGTGGTGCTTCTAGGAAGACGGGTCGTATTGCTCCAAGGAAGACAAGAACCAAAGACGCAGCTGGGCCTTTTCAAGCTACCATCAGCTTTCCATCTGCTCGGGGCTTGTTGCCGAATTCACTCTGAGATACCCTCACGTTTTGTCAATAGAACCCACTCAAGTACATACCCTGCTACATGATATTCAAGTACTCGATGACCAACAAAACGTCTCTCAAATAAGGATGTTTGCGAATGTTTAGATGAATTCACGCGTGTTCTAAGATATCGAACGGGAATTAGATCTGGGCCCGACCACAAGCTATAGGTCACCATCCCTACTGTGGTAATAGCTGCAACAGTAAGCCACGCACGATCCGCTTAGGTAACTCTCTTTAGGGCTTGATGAAATAGGTAAGGGTAGAGAAATATGCAAAGTACAGATCACGCAAGAGCCGAAGCAGCTCTGCAGCGACCAAGTCAAGTTTGAGTTTGAGAAGGAAGAGCGTAACTAGCAAGAGTACATAGGAAAGGCCTTCGCTCAACGCATGTGGCGCAGGTTACGATGACCCAAGAGAAACCATTGTAAGATAAGGGGTCCTGCCACTCTACAGTCATATCGTCTCCAGTGGGGTATTGTGTGAACGAATAGCTGGCTTCGATGACTGCCATCTTGATGTCCGGGAGCACATTGACAGAGGTTTCTTGTGGCATGCGAGAGCTATGCATATCTGCGTAGAGCCAACTGAGCAAACATTGGGTTTGATGCGCAGCAATGTAAATTTCCCTAATCAGGTCCTGCCATTCTTCTCAAAGATGGCGAGCCTAGCCAAAAGTCTCCTCCCCTCTGAGATGGAATGTACTGCATTTGACAAAGGACACTTTCTCTCTATATGAGTTATCAGCAGACTTACACAAGGACAAGTGGTTGCTCAGGTAGGCCGTTCTGAGGAATTTAGGTGCTCTCCTTGATGTACTGTCCCTATAGGTTTCATGGAGCTCAATATCGAGAACTCTACCATAAAACAAATACCCCTAGTTGTCCTGCTCTATATCCAGCTGCATGCGCGGTAGTAGTTTCCTTGGTCTTATCTTGATTTTGTCTTTTATTAGCCATTCCGCCCAAACGGAGACTACAATAGTTCGAGTTTGCATTTCCACGTATTTTGTAGACTTGAGCCCAGCAACAATACGACATTGTTTTGGTAGTGGAGAAGGTGAACTTCAGAATTTGGGGTTGAGGCGCGAGTCCAAGTAGCTTTGACAAAGGCAAATCTTTTCCGAAAGTTCGGACATAATAGGGTCTTCGTTGGCACCGTTGCGGTGGCTGTTTTGGTCGCAGGCGATCTAGAACGTTGAGAAGACAGAGGACGTTCGGGAGCAATTTGTAAAGGTTGGTTCTAGAACGCGACCATTTCTTGGTCCTAGGTAGTCTCCAAGACGAGATCAGAGTGAGTTGGCGGACACCATAGGCTGCCTTCCCTCAAATTTACGCTGAATCGAATTTCTTTCATACCGCGACTCTTTTAAACACAACCACTAATCGTGGATCGTGTCTAGCCCAGTGAAGTCTCAGCCTGCCTTCTTGCTCTGTGTAGTCAATGTCCTCAAGCTCTGAGCCAGGACAAAGCCACTTGTCGCAGTCACGAATGAAGCCTGTATATCGTACCTCAACTCGAAGCCGTTGGAGGCCCTCAAGTTTGCCAACTGGGAAGACATCAACAAGTCTTCGAGGCGCGAAGCCTCGACTCTCGACCATATGCTTTGCCTTCCAAGTAACGAGGTGGACTTCTGCGATGGCTCCTTGCTGAGCTTTTTCGAATCTGTTTAGCCATGGCTGGAACGCATCTTCGCTCCTGAACCGAAAACTGTTAAATCTGAACGGAAACAGCCTAGCCTCCAAGTATATTTGACGACATGTTCGAAGTAAGCTAAGACTGTTGTCCTGGGTAGTGGCATTTTTGGTGATGGTACCCCACGGGATCCGTACTTCGCACTCGATACAGAATGTTTTTCCGCCTAGAACAAATGCCCAAATGATGTTTCGAAGCTCCGCTGGCAAAGAAAGAAGGTTTGGCGTCCTCAATATTGCTGGTCCAATTGTAGTTATCCGGGCTGCTTCTGTACAGAATTGGGCAGGCTCCATGATGGAGTGGAAAGCACGAATAAAGGGGCTCGATCTTGGAAGGTCAGTGGCCATTCGTGTCTGCTCATACCTACTTTATAGCGTTATCAGCAGGTGTGGTAGCAAAAAAATCTTGATTCATCTGTGCACGCTAAATGGAGGCTGATACTCGCTTGAGTGGCTCAGCTGAAAAACGAATGAGATGCTGTGAGCAACAGCCACAATAGGCAGTCACTGGTGGAGTTGTAAAAGCAATTGCCTATGACGCTGCTCCAAGCCAATTGACGAGCTTTTCCACGTAACCAGTGGAAGACTTGTGCAGCACAAACAAGAGGACATCGTCCTGTGAATGGCTCCCATTGCGCAATCTAGATTTCGAGGCGCTCACCGTGATGTGCTTTCGCTACACCTTCTTAGTTCCCTCTTTACCGAAGGAAACTGAGCTGCATATCCAGAGCTAAGGACCGAGCTGAAATGCATGTGCTCGTTCGATCCAGAAGTTCTTAAATCAAAAATCAAAACAATAAGTTCCAGATACGGTGTCATGATATCAGGCTATGTTGTTCCATGTCATGAAGGGGGGATGTGAAAATGTGAAAATGTTGTGGAGGTGTTGTGGATGGTGAGAAGACGCAGATGAAACCGCCCAGGGTCCACTCCGCAACTTTCGCTAGCGACATTGCGAGACCTCCATGGTCACTTTTGATGTTGTGACATCCAACAAACACCACAACAAAATGACGAATTTAGATATGCTACTGCTAAAGGGTGCCTCTTCAGGCAATACTGAAGATGGCCTTGCCGAGATGCGCTACACGATTCTTACAAAAGGCATACCTGCCAATAGCGAGGGCATGGTGAGCTTCCCCACAACAAGTACCCTAGCAACCACCTCACATCTGTCATATATCATTTGCCGTCTACACTGTGGCGCCTGGTTTTTTCTAGAACAATATGCTCACATCAACTGATTATAGTCTGAATTGCGAATCTACATATGGCTGATCATGCTCAATGCGCCCCCATTAAGCACCGATGTTTACCTCGACCTCGTCCGACAAGGTGCATCGCCAGCGCACGCCAAAATTCAAAACGACACTTTCCGTACATTCCAGGGAGATCCTCTCTTCAGGCGACGCGTCACGCAGAATAGCATCACGCGAGTGCTGAACGCTGTCGCGTGGAGGCTGAATGACGCGCACGAAGCGCGAGTGAATGGATGGCAGTCCCCACCAACTTTGTCTGAATTTGGTGGCAGTCCGGATACCTCGATTATGTCGAGGCACTCTTTCAGTACTGCTCCAGGCACTCAGACCAATGCCTCAACTACGAACGATGCAGAGCAGATTGGCTACGTACAGGGGATGAATGTGCTATGTGGCCCATTCTTGTACGCTGCGAAAGGTGAGGTCGAAGCCTTCACAGGCTTTGAGCAGCTTATCACTCGAGAATGTCCAGGATATGTGCGTGGTTCGATGGAAGGTGTTCACAAGGGCCTGGCGCTGGTCGACAGGGTGCTGGAAGTGGTTGACAATAAGCTGTACCAGCACCTTATGGCGCACCGCATGGAAGCAAAGATTTATGCATTCGCCTCAGTCCTCACTATGTGCGCCTGTACACCACCTTTGCCCGAGGTTTTGCAGCTCTGGGACTTCCTCTTCGCATATGGACCGCACCTTAACATATTGTGCATTGTCGCACAACTTGTCTTGATTCGAGGGGAAATCCTGAACAGTCCGAGGTGAGCTCTGATCCTGTACACTCATTTCGACATACTTTTATTGACAACCCTACAGTCCCAACCAGCTCTTGCGCAATCTCCCTGGACTTAATGCCAGGAAGATCATTGATGTTGCTGTGAGCTTCTCAAGCACGATACCTGAAGACATGTACGCCGAGATTGTCAGCCATGCAAAGTAGAACGATGTGGCGATCAGAATTTCAATGAAGGAGCGAGAAAGTGGCCATGACTTACGATAGCACGACTAAACGATACCCCTATGCATGACACAAAACAGCTTGTTTGGATAATACAGAAGTGAGTAGCAGAAGAAGAACGTGTGTTTGATCTCAATCGCTCTGTATTGACCATTGCTATCTGCTTGCTTTTCTTTTTTTTTTCCTATTCTCAGACTTGTTGCAGTCTATCTTTTATACCATTCCATCCAGATGATACCCTGCTTATCACTTCAATCGCTGCAGTAGCACGGTGCATCCAGCGTACCGCGATACCAGTGATAGTTCGTCTGAAGTAGCGCCTTTGCCGTGTTGGATGGACTCAAGCTGTCACTCCTGCCATAACAGCCGCCACGGCAACAAGGGCAGCTGCACCTTCTCCACCGTCCCCTGCAGCCACTAGCGCGACACATTAGAAATATTTGCTTCTCGAACAGACGACCGTTCATTCTACTCACTCAAAGATCTTACCAGCGATACACATGCTTCGTTGTGAGCAACCTGCTTATCCAAATCATAGTTGAGTTGTCACGGCGACAAGCTTGTGCTGCCTCTACGATATATCTTCAAAAGCACGATGCCTGAGCCCAATACTTACCCCGGACCTCGCGGATTCCTTCTTGACGAACCCATCTATACCTGCGAGAACAATCCCTATGGCCCTCAGGGGGATCCTTACCTGCCATGGTACTACTACTTTGTCTCAGTTCTGATACTGGCGTTCTATCTTCTCTGGGGACTATTTATCCTCCAGTTCTACTCCTGGAAGGTAAGGTGGACCACGCCCTGGTTGTTGGTAGCTGATCCTCACGGCAGAAGATGTTCACAGGCACCGACGATTATGCAGAAAAACACGACAAATGGATGGAGTGGGCGGAACAAAGGAAGCAAATCAAGAACGATGTAAAGCTGCGGAACTACTTGCTCGACGAGTTGGAGCAGGTCGAGAGTCGACTGGAGCATGTAGATGAGGCCCAGATCAAACAAATCCAGACTGAGCTGGAACCCAAGCCCGCGAACGATGGATAGACGGCGGGCGAAGATGCGATTGATCGCAACGCCAGTATCAATACAGTCCGCAAATGGCTAAGCTGCCCCTCCGACCAACAAACACGCCTTGGACCGACACTACCCCATGCCATACGGGCGATACCCTCGAATCTTGCAATTAAGGCTGTCAGCCTATACACCTTGGCAAAATACCGCAGCGCGCAGCAGAATTTTCTATTATAGGTTGTATGGCGTTTAGTATGAAACACCTTTACATAGATAGCTGTCACGATACATCACATCATCCATTAGCAATGCAAAAGACATGAGTACCAAGTTATACGTCACGCTGACCTGTCAGCTGCTTTCATCGCTAGTGATCGTTAACAATGAGATTTCTGATAGCATCAGAGCAGAATGTGTTGAATGAACCATGAATAGGGGGGCGTATACTGGCAACTGCAAAAGATAAGCAGTGCAATTCAAACGCTCTGTGCATTGAAAACTGGGGTTGCACATCTATTTCCGCTATTTGACAATCAGATTCAACCACAAAGTTCAGCTCAGTTGCCTTTCCTCTTCCTCTTCTCCCTCTCATAAACATTCTTCTCATACCCCTCCTCACCCTGGATCTCCGCCACGAGCCTCTTGTACTTCGCCTCATACGCGGCGTCCTTCTCCTTCTTGTCCCGCAGCTTCTCCCTTGTGATGAAGCTCGCATCCTTACGCAGCTCCCGCATCGCACCCTTGCGCTCCCGCTTGTATTCCTTCTGCAGTTTCGCGGCTTCGGAGCGCTCGCGGTCTGCGTCGTAGTGCTTCGTTGGGTCAAAGGACTCCTCAAATTTAGGAATTCGGCTTGGAATTGGGAGGGGCCGGTGGTAGTGCAGGGTTTGAGGGCGGCGGAGGAGGCGCGCATTGTTGAGGCGCGCAGAGAGGTTTTGCGTAGTGGCAGTTTGATTTGCGCTCTTCAATTGTGCCAAGAGAGGGGCGAATATCTCGATGAAGGCTGGCGAAGCGCTCCAAAGGTCCGCTGCTGTGAGAATGTTGCGCGTGTGGGAGCCGAGGAGGGATTTTGTGGCATACGGAGAGCGTAGGCAGAGAGATGTATAACGAATGAACTCTGGAATATAGCGCTTGGAGAGGCCCTGGTATTGCAAACAGAGGAAGCCAATAAAGGCGCCAGTTGCAATGTCGTTGGCAGAAGAGGGAGTTGTCAGCCCCATCCATCGCGCCATCAGGGTTACAGCGGGTGTGACAACCTGGTGGAAATGATCTGATGTTGGGTAGATCGATCCGATCGCTGTGAGCAAGGACAAATCACCTGCGGTCGGCTGATTTGAAACTTGAAGCGCTTTGAGGTGTTTCCTGAACTGCGTAGCAATCTGTACTGGGTATGAGCGGGACATGGAGTGAATGTGGCGGATAATAGACTCAATGACCGCCAGTGGTGTGGTGGGTGTCTGATTCGACAGATACGAGACATGGTCCACGAGTGCACAGGCAAAGTCGGCCAGCTTGTGCTTGTTCTCCTCCTTCAGACCAGCATGGTACAGTGCTCGTATTCTCTGGACGACAGTGGAGATATCGCCAGGTGCAACCTTCTTGAAAACCTCGAGAAGCTCATCATGCGAGCGTGGACAAGGATATGTATAGGCCAATTTCGATGATGTCGTGTCGGCCCCAATTGTGAGTACACCTTTCACTGCTTTGGGCTGGGCTTTGGGCTGCTCTACAACATCCTTCAAGAAATCGGCATCATGGTCGTCCATAGCCATTGTATCGTCTACCTCAGCGCCACTCTCAGACTCCTCGTCCGAGATGTCAGCTTCTGAGTCTGTGGCAATAAGATCGTCTTCCAGTATGAAGTCGTCCTCGTCATCAACCCCAAGAGGTCTGCTTTGCCCTGGCGCAGGCGGAGCAGCAAGCCCAAATTCAGCGGCGTCATCATTGACATCAGACATATCCTCATCCTCATCCTCGTCTCGCTGTTTCTTGGAAGGCTCTTCGTCATCGCTGATGGGTTCTCCTCGCATACGCTTTTGACGCTTCTCTTCAAGCTCTTTCAGACGATCAGCCTCCTCTTTAGCCTTCTCCTCCGCGGTCTTCGTTCGTTCCGTGGGCTTCGATCGCTCATCATGCAGCATCTCGCGCACCCTTCTATCGTATTCCTTATCTTTACCCTCTTGCGACATATTCGCAAGTAGCGCTGCTCGATCTGCATTCATACCGAAGTCGTTCTGCGCCACCTCCTTCGCCTTCTCAGGTGCTGGTTTCTTGTTGATATGTCCCCTCAGCGCAGCCAAGACATCATTCAGATCTTTGTCCAACTCTTCCCTCAGCTCCTCATCGTCCTCCTTAGCCTGTTGTCTCTCATATTTATGCAACTTGCTCTTTGCAATAACCTCTTTCATAACCTCCGCCTTACTCTTCTTTCGCTCAGGCATACCATCTTCTCCTTCTTCCTCTACGTCACCCTCCTCTCCATCGTCCCTCCTTCTCTTCTTCTTCATAAATCCATCCTCTCCTTCTCCATCGCTCGACCCACTTACACTCGCAGCATCATAGTCCTCATCTCCAATCTCGTCATCAAATTTGAGCGTCTGGCCTCCATGGGTAAGCTCAACCTCATCATCCCCGTCCTCGAGATCAAACACATTCCCGCCTCTCTTACGCTGCTGTTCGCGCTCAAACCGCGCCATCATACGATCTTCTAGAGACATGGTTGGGTCGTTCTCACCAATTCGTCGATCCAAAATGCCGCCCGTCTTATTTTTGCGATTCATTTCTGGCAGCAACGTTTTTCTTCTCGTCTCTTCACCCGCGCTCTTCGTGACACCAGGGCGTCCGAGCACCTTGGGCTTCGCATTCGTAGTCGCATACTCGAATTTTTGGGGCCGGCTGAGGTGCTTGAATTCAAAAGGGTTGAATGATTCGCGAATCGAAGCGAGCGCAGAAGCTTTTTGTGCGTGGTGCGAGGCAGATTTGTTTTGGGCTTTCTTCTCTTTTTTTGATTTTTGAGGGCCAGTTATGCCTTGGTCGCGAAGCGAGGCTTTGAGCCGCTTAAGTTGAGAAGGCGGCATTTTGACTGTATAACGAGCGATAACGAGCAGCTGAGAGCCCGTTGTCGTCTTTCAACGTAAGACTCGAGAGATGCGCGCCATAGCCAGAAATTTTGGCCAAGAGTTCGGTGTGGGGCGACACCGCCTTCTTCTTTGAATCTAGCGCAAAGGACCCTTGCCCATCAGCACTGCAGCTGCATCATCGCCCGCTCACGATAACCACAAAACGTGCAACGACAGTATGTCCTCAAACCGCATCGCATATTCAATGCCATGATTGTATAACTACCTATATAGCCCAAAATGGCCCCAAACATACCTGACCACTACATATGGCTCAGCCTCGGTTCGACCCCTTCCCACATGCCCGCCGATCTATCACCACTAACCGTCGCAGGCGTATTCACGTTCTTTGCAATTCAGCACGTTGCCTCAGGCCTCCGTACAGTTCAATCTCTCACAACCGTGCGTCGTCCTGTATCTAGACCTCTCTCCCATTCTCCCGCAATATTGCAAGAAGACGCGATCAAGACAGAGTCACTGCTGGTTCTTGCGACGAGTCCAAATTCAGAGATCAAAGCATCAGCTACAAAGATCCTATGTGAACGATTCTATGCCAACGAAGCGGCAAAAGAATTGTTGCTAAGGGATCTTGGGAGTAGGAAGACACATGTGCAACGCCGTGCGCAATTGGCGATTCAGTTGTTGAGGGATTATGGTGTGTTCAGAGGTCGAGGATTGAGCCATGGGTATGAAAACATTGAGCCAAGAGTGCCGTGGGATGGAATAGAGATCTGGGAGGGTGGTGTAGAAAGTGGTGGATTGAGGGAGCTGGGAAGCGGAGGGGAGGAGGAGAGAGAGGCAAGGAGGAGGCGGAGGGAAGCTGTTGTCATTCACGATGGTGATGGAAGGGTGGGGGAAGGAGATGTGTGGATGCGGGATCGGGAGGGAGTGATGAGCTTGGATGTGGGCGAACTGGTTATTGATGGTGTTGTGCATTGAACTTTTCATAATGATACCCATGTTTGCCATAAAGTTGGAATGGAGGTCTAAACTTGATTTTGTTATGTATATGGTACAGTCTATGAGCTCCGCTCAAGGCGGGTTAATGGGTATTTTCTATATCCAGATCCTAAAAGACCTTTGATTGGAGTTTGTTGTATTTACACACAGTAGGAGAAAAGAAGTTACAGTTTCTCTACTCCTTCTTTGGTGCCTCAGCAGCCTTCTCCTTATCTACTGGCATCTCGTCTTTCCTTGCCCGCTCGTCCTGCTCTGCGCGCTCTGCGCTACCCTCAGTAGCATTTGAGTCGCCACTACTAGCCTCAGCCTCATTGCTCTCCTCTGCCGTAGCCTTTGCTTCGACCTTCTTGGGCTTGTCATCTTCGTCGATGTCCTCGTGGTCCTTCGGTGAAGCGTTTGCCTTGTTCTCATGAGATTCTGTCTGCTCGTTCTCCTCTTCAATAAGTTCTTGCTGCTCCTTGAGAACTTCCAAACGCTGCTTATTGGTGGCGGCGCCCTCGGTAGCGTTGACTTCAAGCTCAATCTCGTGGTACAACTCCTCAGGGATGCTAGACAGAACGGCCTCTAATGCATCGATCTGCGACGTGGCATTGGCCTCCTTGCCCTGTACGTAGACGAATGCGTTCGAAAGCACCAAGATGGTGGAGGGAACGCCGTGCTTGAGACGAAGATCAAGCCAGGCCTGGAGGTCATCCCGAAGCCGACCTGGGGAGACACCGTACGTGCGAAGACCGCGGCTCGCACAGGCGGTCTGAAGTTCTGGAACGGAAAGCGAGTCGACGCCTTCGTATGCGATCGCTCTGTCGTCACGTTTGATCTGGCGCATACGAACACGAACCTGATAGCGGAGGAAGTTGTCTGTACCAAATGATGTGATGTTCATGTAGCGACAGATGGAGACGAGCTGTGGTCGGGACAGGTTGTCGAGAGTTAAATCATCCTTGAAGATCTTGCAAACTTTGATGATTTCATCCGGAGTGGGCTTCTCGCCAGTAGTTCGGACCTATGTTCTGTTAGAAATCCCGACTCATACTATCAGTCCATCGATTGTACACACCTTGCGGAAGAACTCGGCAAATTCCTCCCTCTGCGCATTCTCAGCGGAGATTGGCAGACCAGTCTCCTTCAGAGTTGAGCGGAGGAACTCGCTCACCTCCTTTCTTGTCGATCGGAGACGCTTGGCCTTAGCATCCTTTGAGGACTGACCCTCATATGTGCTGGGAAGCATGTTAGGAAACAATTTGAGGGCGACGGGGAGCAGTAGCTCGGCAAAGGGAACGATGACGAAAGGCAAGAAAGGGATCAGACGTCCCAGATCCTGGACAGTGCGTTGCAACTACAGCGCTGTCAGTACTCCGCAGTAATATGATGGCCGAAAGAATTTACCTGTCGTCGTTCACGTCTTGTAAGCTCGTAACCTGCAGCCATCTTTAGGGCAAGCTTAGAGCTAATCTTGATCTCAAATCCAAGCAGCTTTGTGCCGTCCCAGTAGTGTGCTGCCTCATGCTTAACTTTTTCCCAAATTGTCAACTTCTTTTTGATCTCTTCCTTTTTTGCCAAAGCCTTCTTCTCAGCGTCCGTTTCCGCATTTGCCTTCTCTGAAGCAAGCTCAGCCAAGGTTTGTGCATCTTGAGCGACGGTCTTGGGGTCGGAGGTGGGGCCAGTCTTGGGGACGATAGTGTCTTTCTCGAGGGGGGTAGCAATTTTCTTTTGAATGGCACCCTGCTCCTTCTGAGAAATCGGTTTGCTCGCCTGGTTGGGATTGAAACTTGGTGGGGGGTAGTTGCCTTGTGTGTTTGTTTGCGAAGTCTCAGTCTGGAAACTTCGATGCGGGAGAAGGATGGCGATTGCAGAGATATTCTTGGGCATAGGGCGGTGGTATGGTCGTCCAGCGGTCCTCATGCCTGCCCTAAAGACAGCAGGCGCTGCCCGGGTGGCAGTCCGAGTTACATACATTGCACCGTAAGCAATGGCAAGGGTATAGAGAGCAATGCAGGTAGTTCAGATGTTGGGTAGTAGTACAATAATGGGAAGAAGAAAGCTAGAATACAAGGGGCTGGTAGTAGCGACCAGCAAGAATGTTGTGCTGATGCGTTTCAAGGAATGTCTGATGGATGAAAACGCCCTGACGAAAGAATTCCATAGGCTGCCGCCAGGAACAAGCCGATGGAATCAGCCCTAAAGCTTGGCTTCACGTTCCACACGGACACACTCGTAGCCGACTTTGAACATACGACATTTTCCCGTGATAAAGGGAAGACCCGGGTAGATTCCAGGCAGACGTCAGAGAGTGGCGCAGTCAGATTGAACTCTAAGCTGAGATTCTATGTCAGCAGCTTTGGCTCATTCAGCTGCCACTCAAGATGGGCACGGGGGAGGAGGGCACACGGGAAGGCCGCGGCAGCCAAGTGACTCGGCTCCGTTACCGGGATGCGGAGAACCTCAAAGTGGGCAATTATTCGGAGAGGGCAACATTTCATCTGTCCGCCGCCAACCGTCACCTTTGTTCACTGCACTTTGCTTGTGTTCGCGATACATTTCACTCCTTTAGTGTCTTCGTCTGCATTTTGCGACCGCACA
Organism: Leptosphaerulina australis; assembly: GCA_026120165.1. NCBI lineage: Eukaryota > Fungi > Ascomycota > Dothideomycetes > Pleosporales > Didymellaceae > Leptosphaerulina > Leptosphaerulina australis. The sequence goes on from JALRMI010000040.1 coordinate 12,654, forward strand.
TCCGATCACGTTTTTTTTTTGGAACAATATTCAACATGATCTCTTGCTAAGAGAAACCGTACCTGGACAAAGCCCTCGGCTTCCCTTTCGCCACGCCATACTTATATTCCTAGCCTGCTCTACCCTAAACCCCCAATACCCTGTAAATTAAATCACACATGATGTCACTGTCAAGTCTATCAAGAGCGGCGCGCATCATCCTGGTGGGCGCACCAGGCGTGGGAAAAGGCACGCAGACTGAACGTCTTATGAAGCAGTTTCCAGAGCTCTCGTCGATTAGTTCGGGCGATCTGCTAAGGAAGAATGTCAGGGAACGGACACCGCTAGGTATGTTTACTCGATCTGTGGCCATCTTTCACTAATATCATGCAGGTATCCAGGCCGAGTCCAAGATGAAGGCCGGTGCACTAGTCCCGGACAGCATGATTCTGCGACTGATCGTTAATGAACTTTCTACTCGAGGTTGGATTAGGGACAGCACGTTGCGACCATACGCAGTGTACTCAAGCTCTACGGTCGTGGAAGACATGACGGTCGACTCGGTGTCAATCCCATCCGCAATCAAGACAGCGAAATACACATACTCGGATCATCCCGAAGCCTCGTTCATCCTAGACGGCTTCCCCCGTACCGCCAACCAGGCTGTCCAGCTGAACGATATTGTGCCCATCAATATGGTGGTCAGCATCAATACACCCAGCGAGATTATCATCGACCGCATTTGCAATCGGTGGGTGCACGCACCTTCAGGACGCGTCTACAATACCACATTCAATGCACCAAAGGTTGAAGGCAAGGACGACATCACAGGTGAGCCGCTCACAAGGCGAGCTGACGATGATCCCGAGGTGTGGAAGCAGCGACTGCAAAGCTTCAAAGAGAACAACGAGCCGCTCCTTGAGCACTATGACAAAGCGGGCATCCTGTGGACCGTAAATGGCAATAGTAGCGATGAGATCACTCCTCAAATATTTAAGGAGTTTGGCAAGCGGTTCGGCGTGCCTGTTCCTGACGTTGTAGGAGGGTTGTAGAAGTTCAATACCACCGTTTTTGCACTGGTAGATGATGCAATTCTGGAAACGGTGTATGGTAACAGTATTAACGAGTTTCTGCATGTTGGCTACTGTATGATTGGGCAGGTTCGACTCTCATTCATTGTACATATGGACCGCTACTGGTACATGGCGGTCAAGTTTTCTGTAGACGCTCATAATGCGCTTGTGTGATCAAACATTACATATTCAAACGCATCTATATTGCTTAACATGCAGCTCAATCAACGTGGCTTTAAAGAGGGCAGGTTCTTGTTCAGACTGAACGCAGTGTGGCGCCCCGCTACAGATGGTCCAAGCAGCAGTGCCAGCCCAGCGATCCAGACGTCACCGGCCCTGACATCAGCCTCAACTCCACCAACCTTAAGCGCAACCCTGGACCCAGCGAATTTCGACACTGTTCGGAAACACCAGTTCTGAACATACAAAATATTGATCAAATATTGCAGAAGAAGCTCTCACTGTGCCATACTCCCTAACTGCTTTCTAGGCACGTGCAATGGCGGAAGACTTCAGCGAAGGGCGCCTAGAGACGTTCGTCGGTAGCCCGCAGAAAGAGCTGGCAGGCACCCAGAACGCATATGTCTCATACCTCGTTACTACAAAGGTACATCTTTGCTATGCGCTTGTTGCCGTTATTCTGCGTGACCACTGCGTACTCACAATCGATCTAGTCAGACTATCAGTCCTTCCAAAAGCCCGAGTTCTCTGTCCGTCGCCGCTTCACCGACTTCGTCTTCCTCTGGAAACAGCTCACGAAGGAATACCCACAATGCGCTGTTCCCCCGCTACCTGACAAGCACAAGATGGAGTATGTGCGTGGAGACCGTTTTGGTCCGGACTTCACCCAACGGCGCGCGCACTCTCTGCACCGCTTCCTTAAGCGATTAGCTTTGCATCCAGTACTACGAAGAGCTATGCTTCTAATCACTTTCCTTGAAAGCCCAGACTGGAATCAACACATGAAGGGGAGGTCCTCAAGAGCAGCAAGTGGGTCGGAGCCTGGCGGCGGCATTGTAGACGCAATTGCGGAGAGCTTCGTCAATACATTCACTAAGGTGCACAAACCAGACAAGCGATTCATCGAAGTCAGTGAACGAGCGTCCAAGCTCACAGAAGACCTGAACAACGTTGAGAAGGTCACTGTGCGGGTAGCCAGACGACAAGCCGATCTTGAGCAAGACTATGCAGACCTGGCTACACAATGCCAAAAGCTGACCACACTTGAGCCGAGTGTAGAATCAACACTGACATCTTTTGCCACTTCAGTAACCACCACATCACAAGGCTTCAAGTCAATCAAAGAGCACACAGACCAAAACTACCTTACCTCTCTTCGCGACATGGATGCGTATATCCTCGCACTCCGCAATCTACTCCGCACCCGCGAAGCCAAACAACTCGATTTCGAGGCTCTGTCTGAATATCTCGCCAAATCTGCTGCCGACCGTGATTCCCTCGCGTCCCAGCACGGCGCTGGTATGGGCGCATCTGGCTTTCTGCGCTCAAAGGTTGAAGATTTCCGCGGCATCGATCACGACCAGGCGCGGCGTCAGCGCGTGCGCAAGCTTGAGATCGAGATCGAGCGGTTGACAGGCGAGGTGGAGAATTCGAAGAAGGCTACCGAAGCATTCGACGAACACACAGTTAAAGAGGTTGCGGACTTTGAGCGCATCAAGACAGCTGAGTTCAAGGATACGCTAGGAGATCTGGCCAATGCGCATGTAGAGTTTTTCCAGGGAACTATCGAGACGTGGGAAAAGTTCTTGGGAGATATGAGGAAGGAGGAAGATGAGCGGAAGGCAGCTGCGGCGTCGTAGAGTGACGTTGTGGGCGGCATTTCAGGTGGCATTGCGGTGGTCGATATTTTGAGACCACGGCTTAGTGCTGAAGGGCTTGAGCTCATGGGACTGATGGAGAGCTTCCAACGACATTACGATCAATAAGAGCTAACAATACCGGTGATAGCGCTAGGAGGATTGATGGGCAATTAATATATCATGGATTGTGTTCACTTGGAAAAACTTGCTAGTTGTCCACGATCTCTCTTTGTCCAGTCTACACATGTGATGACACTGGAATCAGGGTATATCAGCATCACTATCATCACCCGCAAACCCAAAACTAAATCCTCCTCCTCCTCCACATTCCTCGCCATTCCCGCTCTTTGTCAATTCCTCCCACTTCCCTGGCTTCCCTCTTTTCTCTAATTTTGCCAGCCCTTCTTCCAGAACATCAGGGTACTGCTCACCCAGTTTTTCGACAAACAACTCATATGCATGCTCAGCAACATCATCTTTGAACCCACTAACTTGCTCCCTTTGATCTCTCAAGAAGCCCAAGACATCTGCCAACTTCGCCCTGGGGACGAAGTTCTGCGTCAGCGCAAGTGATTCGTCCAAATTGAGAACGAGGTGGAACCACCCACTTGGCACATGCAGAACCTCTCCTGCATAACAAATGCCTTCTTTCGCGCCGGGTGTTTCGCGAGCGAGTTCATGGAAGGTCAACAGGTACTCAGCAATACTCAGCGGCGCGGTAATCTCGCTCTGGTCCTCACTCAGTATGATGCCCGGAGGAGGTGGGTGGTTGGCTCCAGAGGGGAACATCAACCAGTACTTGCTTCCTGTGAGCACGGCATTCCAGGCACTTGTGGCGTTGGGATCTTTGTGAAATGTGCTCCCACTCCTTCCCGGGCCCAAGATCATCCACCGACAGTCCGGGCGCTGGTCACCTAAAACGCTGAAATAATCTAGGCCGAAGCACTCAGGTGTCCAGTAGGCAGCGTTAGGATGATGAGGAGGAAGTGATGTATCTATGCCCGTCTTGGGGGCAAAAGCGCGATCGAACAGATATAGAGGCGATTCGTCAGTGTTATTGTTGATGTACTGGATGTAGGTGGACATAGGCCAATCGACCGCCTCAGCTATGAATTTAGTGTCTGGGAACTGATCGAGTAAATACTGCGACGTCCACTTGCCGTAAACGGGCCAGGCTTTAACCGGTTCGGTCAAGATGAAGGGCTTATCTGTCCATTTGGTAGAGTACTCTTCCGGTGTAAGATCGGGAAGGCGTGTTATTGCGTTCGAGGCAGGGATGTTGGTTGTGTATGGCTTGAGCAAGGTGTGAGCGCATTGGAAGGGCCGGTAGAGGACATCTGAAAAGAGGTTGGGACAGGGTATGTTAGTGATATTTTCAAGTGGCGTGTTCAGATATGTGGCACGCCAGGTGCCTCGCCATGTGAAATCCTCGGGTGAAGACCTGAAGTTTGTCAGTGCTGATTTAGCACATGTCTGCGAATAGAGACTTGTGGATTTGCTGAGATTTAGAACAAGACAGTGTGTTTTGATACAAAGTCTGAGTGGATTGATATCTGTCTCGACTGAAAGGATATAAAAATGCACGAGATAATAAAAGCTGGAAAAATTCAGCGCAAAATTTGCGAAACTATTACAGCACGGCTGGAGAGTCGCAGTATCAAGTTCGACGAGACGTAGTCGTGTTGAATAGCGACCAAGCGCTATGCCAGGCATGTACTTTTGGACAGAACTCGCATTCACGTCGTCATAACGACAGCCAGATGAGTCGGACCAAAAGGCGGTATCCAAGTGAATCGCCTGCTTACGGATTCCAACTCCTCCGTTGAGAATGACTGGAAGACTGACAAAGGAAATGAATATGACGTAAGAAAGCAGAAGTCAAAGCCGGCAAGACTACTCACCCTACAAACAAGGCCCTCCATAGTTCGTCTAATCGAGTGAAAGCATACAGCGCTCGACAGGTACTCCCAAGTCGTATGAGAGCGTCAGCATCGAATGACTCAAGAATGTGATTCAGCAGCTCGTCAGGCAACCTGGCAAACGACCCACATCTCGACTTGCTATTCTCAGTCGCTGTGTATGCATTCCCGGCTGGCTTGATACCCAACGGATGTGAGGGCACAGCAGTTGCCACATCTTCGTCGTCCTGCTGAACATGCACAGGCACTGTGAGTTTCCTCTTTTTGGCGGGCTGTGATTCGGCAGAAGCAAAGCCGGGGTCTTTGAGGATGCCAGGCGCCATGTTAGGGAAAGACAAAGAAAAAAAAATACTTTGTAGGATCCAAGTTAAGTCGCCTATCGTGCTGCATGCAGCCAGATCGAGGCAAATGCAAAGTAGCAAAGAGTCATAGGCCAGAACACGGGCGTGAAAGGCGAAACTTTGGAGTGTTGGATGTCGCCCCAAAGTTCGATTTTCCAAAATCACTAGCGCGCGGCGGTCGCTAAAAACTCTACAAAACCTTTTTTGCCCCGCCGCCCATCTCTATCCTCACCACAAGACAACTTCTCCAAACACAACAATCAACAGCAGCGGCGTCCATACGGTCCCTCTGCTCCCAAATACAACCAGCTTTTCCCTCCGACTACAGGCAGCGCCAGTAGTCTTCATACTAAACCGCAATCATGGCTGACAAGGGTCTTGAGGACGTGCCTGAGGGTGAGTGCCTATAAGATTTTTGCGCTGCACTGCGGCGACCACTGCGATATGCGAACGTCGCTGTCAGTTACGGCGCAAGACAACACAGCGACCACGGGAACGCATACTGACATTCGCGGTAGGCCAGATCGAGTCCAACTACGATGAGACCACCGATTCTTTCGACAACATGAACCTGAAGCCTGAGCTCCTCCGTGGTGTCTACGCCTACGGTTTCGAGCGCCCCTCTGCTATCCAGCAGCGTGCCATTATGCCCGTCATCAAGGGTAAGTCTGCCCACCTCGACAAAGACTACAGCATCAGCGACTAACAACCGCAGGCCACGATGTCATCGCACAGGCTCAGTCCGGTACGGGTAAAACCGCTACCTTCTCGATCTCCACCCTCCAGAAGATCGACTCCTCCGTCAAAGCCTGCCAGGCTCTTATCCTCGCCCCCACCCGCGAGTTGGCCCAGCAGATCCAGAAGGTCGTCATCGCCATCGGTGACTTCATGGACATTCAGTGCCACGCCTGCATTGGTGGTACCTCTGTTCGTGACGACATGAAGGCCCTCCAGGACGGTCCCCAGGTCGTCGTTGGTACTCCCGGCCGTGTCCAGGACATGATCCAGCGTCGTGTCTTGAAGACCGACCACATGAAGATGTTCGTCCTCGACGAGGCCGATGAGATGCTGTCCCGCGGTTTCACCGAGCAGATCTACGACATCTTCCAGCTTCTGCCCCAGTCTACCCAGGTCGTTCTCCTGTCCGCTACCATGCCCCAGGACGTCCTTGAGGTCACCACAAAGTTCATGCGCGACCCCGTCCGTATTCTCGTCAAGAAGGACGAGCTCACCCTCGAAGGTATCAAGCAGTTCTACATTGCTGTCGAGAAGGAGGACTGGAAGCTCGACACTCTCTCCGACTTGTACGAGACCGTCACCATCACTCAGGCCGTCATCTTCTGCAACACTCGCAGGAAGGTTGACTGGCTCACCGACAAGCTCACTGCCCGTGACTTCACTGTCTCTGCCATGCATGGTGACATGGACCAGGCCCAGCGTGACGTTATCATGAAGGAGTTCCGTTCCGGATCTTCCCGTGTTCTCATCGCCACTGATCTCCTCGCCCGTGGTATCGATGTCCAGCAGGTTTCCCTTGTCATCAACTACGACCTGCCCGCCAACCGTGAGAACTACATCCACCGCATCGGTCGTGGTGGACGTTTCGGACGAAAGGGTGTTGCCATCAACTTCGTCACCGCTGACGATGTTCGCATGATGCGCGAGATTGAGCAGTTCTACAGCACACAGATCGAGGAGATGCCCATGAACGTGGCTGGTAAGTTTTTATATTTCCGTACTCAGACAGTGTACGCTAACGCGATTTCCAGACCTCATCTAAGCAGCTATTCTTGCGTACCAATCACCGTTTCCCCTCTCCTGCCAGATATCCTAGCGGCGCAGTCGGCATAGACGCGGTGGTGATCTAATTCGAGCGCACCCGCAAAATCAGGTGTGCTTTGTTGATTCGGCACAAAAGCGATCGAAGTGGGACGAGCGGTCGTCTACCCATCGCGGCATCTTGGCGTTTTTCCTTTTCATGTGCGAAATGATTTTCCCAAAAGAATGTTTCTTGCAGATGATAGAGACGTCAGTTGGCTGGGATGTTTTTCTCTGCAATCTATTGTTTCTCAGCTACTTCTCATGGGCTTTCTTGTTCTCCGAGGATGTGCTAAGTACGATCGAGGCATGCTCGCGTGATGGAATGCGCTTCCCATGGCCACGCATGTCCGCGATGACGATTATGAGTTTCCTTTCATATAGAGATGCGGTTCAATTGCACAATAGTTACTGAAACGTTCTCTTAACTACACAATTTCCATCACCACCGCCAATATCACAGTGCAGCCTGTTCATGACAAAGCCTACATTCAATATTGTGGACATGTCCAAAAGAAATGTTCCACATCGAGTCTCAGATGTCGATTACAAGGCCGCCGACGTCACAGCTCGCTTATCGATTACCTCGGAACCCCTCGTGTAGCTGCGCCTCAAGAGCCTCAACCTTGCCGAGCATCTATCTTATGAGGCCGACAACATGGCTCGCGCAAAGCAGGGCCCTCGCGACAATGACCCTCTCCCCAGCTTCGACTGTACGTCTGGCAGATACGTTGCGATACAAAATCCTGTCGCATATTTGTTCCAATTGCTAACATCTTCTCAGCAAGCACTCGCCCGACTGCGCGCATACACTCCACCACCTACGCAATACTATAACTGCCCTTTATCTCGACGCGCAGCTGTTCTAATTGTTCTATTCCCAGACCGCCATGGCGATCTCAAAGTTGTGCTTACAATGCGAAGTGCTTCATTGAGGAACTATGCGGGCCAGGCCGCACTGCCTGGAGGGAAGGCTGATTCACTCTCGGAAACGCCATGGGATACTGCGCGAAGAGAAGCATACGAGGAAATTGGACTGCCCATGGATAATGAGAAATTGAAGGGTTTCAAGGTTGAGCACCTTTGCGAGTTACCAGCGAACCTAGCAAAGACAGAACTCAGCGTACGTCCTTGTGTAGCGTACCTTTCACCCACTACCATGTTGGACAGTAAGATGACATCTTTCGGCGCCACTGATAGTGAGGTGGAGGATCGCTTGATCCCTCGTCTTGACCCAAAGGAAGTTGCTGCTGTCTTCACCGCGCCCTTTCACGCCTTCCTACGCAAAGACTGGCCTGGTCCCGGCCCAGCGCCCGTGCAAAAGAATAGCAAACCAGAGAAGTGGTACAGAGGAAGCTGGACAGACTGGCACGAGTCCCGGTGGCGCATGCACAACTTCTACATCCCCAAACCTCAATCATCTCGGGAAATGCGGAAAAACTCGGAGAAGTCGCCACCGTCATCGCAGGTATCCTCGCAGCCTGGAATCGAATTGCCTGAAGGCGATGATCCAAGGCCGGAGCCGAGTGCGCTGGATGATTTGGCAACATTTAGAGTGTTTGGTATGACGGCTAGGATACTGGTTGATGCGGCGAGAGTCGCGTATGGCGAGGAGCCAGAGTTCGAGCATAACAGCCATTTTGGGGATGAGGAAATGATTGGGAGACTACTGAAAATGGGGAGACTGAGTGAAGTGAGGAAGAAGGGGGAAATGCTAACGAAGGATGTGTTGAGGCAAGCTAGTAAAATATAAGGAAATGTAAAGAGAAAGGTCTGCCACAACACTCCATATGAAAATTGCACTGCTCCCGTTAAGCGTGGCTGCCTCTAGAACCAGTATTCCCAGAGCTTCTGGAACCCGTCCCAAAAAGACTTGACTACATCCTTGTGCTTCACAGCCACACTGTCAGCCACTCAACGAGGTGCGATTCCATCGATAGATTTCGAGGAATACACCGTAAGTCAACAGCTTGTTACATCTGCTATGTATTAACAAGGGACATGATAGATATATTGCTCAATTAGCTGTCGAGCTAAGCCAATGACATCTTCTTCAATTTGTGAGATAACAAAAACCGTTTGATAGACCGAGGTCTACGTTCCAACGTGTGTTAGCTAAGAAGTGGGCTGAAAAAATAGTAGTGTTTACGGGGCTCGCTCGATCCGACAACCACTTGCGGTGCTTTCAAGTCAATCTGGGTGGGTGGAGGCCAAGACACACATACTTAGAGGATTATAAAACAGAGGGTAGTGATGTAAATGTCTTGGTGCTCTTCGGCATATAAGAAATACATATACTACACCAATGCAAGCAAATCCCCTCAAACGCCAGGCAAGCATTCCTTGCCACCAATTACGCAACGCACATGCTCTCTGACAACCAAAGTCTTACTCTTCGTCCTCTTCACTGTCCTCTTCCATCCCTTCCGCAGCTTCAACCTTGAACGTCGGTGCCTGGTCAACTCCCAGGTAAGAATCCGACACAAGATACAACGTCAACTCGTGTTCTCCTGGCTTTTCAAGCGTGAATTCCAGCACAGTCTCAAGTTTCCTTGGCACCGTCACCTTCTTGATCGCCAACAGCGTATGCTCCTTCTGATTACCAACAACTAACCACCAACTCTCAGTCTTCTCAGCGGGGTAGAATGGCGCATGAACATCTGCCTTAAGCTCATCATCCTCGTCAATATTGCGCGTAATGCGCACCTTGAGCTGTGTAGGGCTATTTGATGCAATGTCCTCAGGGTCAACCAGCTCATGTTCAAGCTCGATATTAGGGTAGTAGTTATTTGTAAAGTTTGCAATATCAGCCAGTTGTCTTTGATCAACGTCAAGCGCAGCGATAAGTTGCTTGTAGTCCGGATTTTCGTCTTCGTCCATGGCGTTGATAAAATCGTCGACGTCGTTGATGCCGAATTTCGATGCTGCTTTGATAGTGTCGGTATCAAAGTGGGGGATCTGTTTGAGTGGACTGTCCTTTTGCCACATAGCTTGCACCACCATCTGTGAGAGCTCCATAGCGGACATGGCATTAAGGTGAGCTTCTGAGGACAATACATCGACAGATGCGCTGAGAATGTTGAGGACCTTGCGAATGACAATTTCCTGGTCTTTGGCAAGGTCGATGGGAAGCTGCATACGGGAGAAGTGGGCCTGCAGAAGGACGAAAGCTTTGAAATGGGGAGTCTCAAAGTTAGGTTCTTGCATCTTGTAAGGCACGCGGTCGTAGATGCGCTGTAAGATGTGGTCTTCGTGTCGGCGGATCTGAATATCTTCGAATTCGGTGGCGGCGGTAATGATTTCGAGGACGCCCTTGAGACTTGTGCGGCCATTTAGTGACATCATGAGAGTCTGCATTGTAATGAATGAGATGTTGTAGTACGCTGCGATCATGCAAGGGTTGAGAGGTGTGATCGAATCTTCGTCTTCATCGTGCTCGATGAGGTTGGCCTCCGCAAGCTCCTTCAATGTTTGCTCCACAAGCTCGGACAAATAAGCGCTGAGGCCTTCGTGTGAAGTGTCGTGCAGGTTGTAGTAACTAGGATTGGCCAGCAGACGACGGTAGAAGTATGTGTACGTAGACCAGTCGACAGCTTCTTGAGTAGACTCGATTGTCTTTGCGCTGATCTCAGCAACAAAGGCATCGTGCAGGTAGTCGTGCAGATAACTTTCGATCGGCAATGCTTCGTTCAAGAACTTCTTGAAGTAATCACGCTTGACCGCAGGCAGCATCAGAACACCCTTCGCTGACTTATCCTGGCCAACTCTGCCAGCCTTGCCGAACATCTGCAGGATTTCACTGATAGGGTAGTCGACATAGCGATGCTCACGGCCTTCAAAGAATTGTGTGCCCTGCACAACGACCAGGTGGGCGCTGCTGTCAATCTCCCAACACGAGTTGCGTGAAACGATCAAGACCTGGATGGCGCCAACCTTGAACAAGTGCTGCACAGCCTTCTTGTCGAAAGAGTTGAGGGCCTCGTGGAAGTACCCGATACCATGAGTCAGTGACTCAACCAGTGATTGCTCGTTGATCTTCTCTAAAATTGGTTGAATATCTTCCAATGGAGCATTGAGGAATCGATCGTCGTCATCATCTGCAACGGCCGCAGCATACAGGTCGGCAGCAGACGAGCGAGTTTGCTTGCGACTAGGAGCAAAGATTATCGCAGGTTTATCTGGGGACATCTGTGTGATAGCGGTGTAAGTTGGCCTTGCCATTGCCATCATCAGTGATGGAAAGTGAGGAATTGTGAACGTTTGAATCTTCAACTCCAGCGGTACGGCGCGAACACCTGGACTGAAATTGTAAATAGTGTGCTTGGTGGCGCCAATCCATTCTCCAACATCCCGCGCATTGGCCAGAGAAACGCTGAGACCGACAATACGCAACTTGGACTCGAGCTGAGCAGCCATTGCCTGCATACGTGAGACCACAACCTCGTACACATGTCCGTTAGCGCCACCTAACATGTGCAGTTCGTCGGCGATCAAAAGAGCAACAGTCTGGACGTTCTTTCTTCGCTGCCACTGTCGCGAGATTGAATCCCACTGGGAAGGAGTAGCAAGGATGAGATCACCCTTTTCGAGTAGTCGTAAGTCTGCGGTAGTCTCGCCTGTGAGTTTGACAATATCCTTCCCACCCCCAAGGCCAGACAAGCGCGCACTCCAACTTTTGTATTGGTTGTCAACCAACTCTTGAAATGGTGCAAGGTATACAATGCGACCCTCGGCATCGCCAGCCCAGTGTCGCAATATGGCAAACTCAGCACAGAAAGTCTTGCCAATACCTGCCGATGCCCCAACAAGGACATTGTCATCAGTAGTGTACAGCGAGTTGAATACTTGTGTTTGAACTCGGTTAAAGCGATTAATATCTTCGTACAAGGCCATGTACTCCTTTTTCTTCAAGGCTGAAACAGGCAGGGGCTGTAGGTCGAGCGTTGGTGTGTGTGCTGGGAATTTGGCTGGTAAGATGAGCTTTTGAAAGGAGACAGCGAGCTTGGTCTCCGAAGCCATCCATCGATCGGAAAGTATGGTGATGAAATAATTAGGTGGCATGGGCTCATCAATTGGCACTGTAAGCTCGACAAGATGCTCGTTCATCTCGCCTTGGGAATAATCCTTACGGAGGATGAACTGGTCATGGAACAGGATCTGTTCACCGTCGCAGTCTTCGACGAGGATCCAGAAAGCCTCGGAGGCTCCGTGGAGTGCATCATCCCAAACAAAATCTGGTCTGATGGCGAGCTCCATCTTAAGCAAAGATCTGGTTATAGGTCGAGGTGTCGCTTCGATCTCTAGTCGAGGAAACTTCTCAACAAGCTGGCAGATTACCTTGCCAGCCTTGGGCATACCCAGAAGTTCGCCCATGCTCGGTGGGTCAAGACCAAAGTAGCTTGACCAGTTGACATCAATTCGTTCAGCCTTTTGAACAATATCTCTAGGGCATGAAGGGAATTGTCGCAGAGGCGTCATGGTAGGCCACATTCGCTTCTCTGCCATTTTGCACATATCTAGAGCCAACTTTGCAACCTGTGACCATCCCTTCTTGAGACAGATCTCGAAAATAGCGCGCAAGATACGACCTGCAGATTGTGTGACGTAAACCAGGTCAGCCATAAGCGCGAGACCTTCAAGCTTGAGGCGTGAGATATACGCTTGTAGGAGGACGTTGATCTTCGCTTGTGCTTCCTCGACGCCCTCTTTGACAGGAATAGGCACACGCCCAAGAAGCTTTGCGAGCTCAAGCTTCTCATCCTGTCGAACGGGTATGTACTTAAATTCTTCGCTCAAAGCAAACACTCGGAAGAGCTCAATGGCGGTAATACCAGGTTGAATGTGCTGATTGTATATCATCATCGAGTTGTGGGAGATGTAGTAGTGAGAAGCGATCCTTCCAAGCTCGGTTGCCTGGAGTGCTCCGGTCTTCCTATCATATTTGATGAGACTGCATTTCTCCAAGGTGTGCGCTGCGGCATGGATGAGATCTACTCGTCTTTGCTCTAGAACTGTGTCATTCTCGTACTCTGGACCAACTCGATAAAGACCTGGTGAGCGCAGCATACGAACGAAGAGGTAGCTGTAGCCAAGCCAGTCGACGCCCTCATCCCGATGACGAACATTGCCCAATACAATCTCAGCGTTGAGGTTGTCCACCAATTTGCTGACGAGTTGCGACTCGATTGGCAATTGCTGGTTCAGCAATGACAAATAGTACTGGATTTCAGCCTGTGTCGTAATGATGATACCTTCTCCGTATGTGTCGTATTGGGGACGGCCAGCACGACCCAGCATCTGCAACACATCCTGGGGGCTTAGCTCCACCCAGCTACCCTTTTCAGGGGAATAAACCTGTGTGCCTTTGATGATGACAGTATGGGCAGGCAAGTTGACACCCCAAGCCAATGTTGCCGTACAGACAAGAACCTGAATGGAGCCATCGGCGAACAAATCTTCCACTGTTGAACGGTCTGCTCGTGACATGCCAGCATGGTGGATACCGAAACCATAGGGCATGAGGTCTTTGAGATCAGCGTTTTGCACTGATTCGGACTCTTCCCTAAGAATCTCCCGGCTGGCCGCATCTGATCTTAAGATTTTGCCTATTGTCTCTTCTTCGAGTGCCTTGTCGCGAATGTACTTCGCGGTCTTGGCTGTCTCCTTTCGTGAGTGGACGAAGATGAGCATCTGGTTGCGGTGCTCCCCAACCTGTTCTAGAACCTTCGTATAGCAGACATCGTTCATGGTCTTCAGTTGCTTGATGGCCTTCTTGTCTGTGACACCAATGAACTCTTGCTTTAGTGGGCAAGGCCTGAAGGTACCGTCGAAATGGAACAGTCCTTTCTCCGGGTCGACACGGAGGAAGCTTGCAACGTCCCGATAGTTGGGCAGCGTGGCACTAAGACCAACGATGCGGACATGGTCACCTGTCTGCTCGCTGCGGCGAAGCGTTCTGCTAACAATGCTCTCGATCACCGGGCCACGCTCATCGTGAAGCAGATGGATTTCATCAATGCAGATGAGCTTGACGAGGTTGATGTAACTAGTGTCGGTGGCTTTGCGAGTGATAACGTCGTACTTCTCTGGAGTTGTGACAATAATCTGGGTCTCGGAAATTTGCTGCTTCGTCAACTGGCGATCACCAGTAAGCTCAGAGACCTTGATGCCATAAGGCTCCAGACGTTTGCCGAAGTTGCCGACCTGTTCTGCGACCAAAGCTTTGAGAGGGGCGATGTAGATGATCTTGAAGTCGTCAAGTGCGATCTCACCAGTCTGTGGGTTTCGATGCTTGCCGATCTCGCGAAGCATGGTCAGCATGGCAACGTTCGTCTTACCAGAACCAGTAGGTGCGCAAATGAGCATGTTGCCGTCATCGTTGAAAGCCGTGGGAAAGCATTTCGTCTGGATTCGGTTGAGTGACTTTGAGTTTCCAAACCCTACACGCGCCCAGTCTGGCAGTTCAGAGGTAGGCATCAATCGCTCGTTCGGATCACGTTTCGCCTTTGGTGCAGGGACATGAATCTCCTCGTACCCCTTGAACTGTCTTCTTGTAGAACCCTGTGGCAGCTTGACACTGGGGTTGGTCATGAGATGGTTGCCCTGGTCGAAAACAATATTCTCAAGGTTGACTAGGCGGCTGTTGGGTTGTAATCCACCAACCATACCGTCAGGCTTTGGCGCGTCTTCCATGTCAACGTCTTTAGAGTCTGGAAGGCTGATGTCCTTCAAATTGAACTTCATCTTGCCTTGCCCTCCCTCTTCCGTCTTGACACCAGTCTCCCGTGCGCGCAGCTCCTGAAGGATCTGTTGCTGGCCTGCAGCTCTCATTTCCCGCTCAACAGCTACCCGCTCGTTGTTGTCTTCTGCAGCACGTCTCCATCGTGTTACCCAAACAACTCTGTCACGGTTTAAGACCAGCTTTGCAACAAGTTCGTGATGTTCGTAATCGAAGAGATCCATGAGATCGTTCTCAATCTCACGCAAATCCTTTTCCTCGCCGTCTTCCGCAACACCTGCCAAGATTTGCAGAGCATCTCTCGTTTTCTCTTGCTGCGTGTGCGCATCCTTATAGACCTCTCCAACTTGCCGTTGTAACCAGTACGCATCAATCTCGTGCGCGGGTATCAGTTGGTCTGCGCCATTCTTGTGGTCCGCCGAAGCAGCAGCAGCATCACTCTGGACAATCATTTCTTCTGTATCTGCAAAGCCTCCATCTTTATCCTCCTGCTCAACTCCGATCTGCTCAACAGTTGCTTCTTGCTCGTCTTCTTCATCCGAGGTGTCGGCGTCACGCACTTCGAAGGTTTGAGCCTCTTCGTCGTCCTCCTCGTCATCGAATACAACGGCTACACCCTGATTGTCGTCATTTTCAGCGCCATCAGCGTCCGCCATTGCTTCATCGCCTTCTTCGTCATCATCCTGCGCATCGTAATCTGTGATCTTTTTGCTCAGGTTCACCAGCTCATTGAACTCTTTCGCGCTCATTGAGCTGCCGAGAAGGTCATCCACCTCTTTCTTCTTGTCAAAATCCTTCATGGTATCATCTTTTAGATACTCAAGGACTGCATCGGCAGCACTTCTAGTAGTCGATACTGGAACATCGCCGAGGGCCTTGCTCACGATGGTCGTTATGAGCTCGAATGTGTTACGTGTTGCCGGCGTTCGCGGCCTGTATCGGAGGCCTTCAATATTGAAATCAGCAGCAGCAGTAGCTCCAAAGGCGCTTGTTCCATCGTCTCTCTTTCGCTTGCGCTGCTCGCGTTCAAGGACGTCGCCACCATCTGTGATGCTCCCTCGTTCTATCCCCAGCCCCTTTGGTTTCTTCGCTTGTGTAGGTGCCTTGTCCTGCGCAGTTCTCGCGCCCATATCCCGGATATTGATGCGACCTGCGAGCGATTCAGGGTCACCAGTGTGTTCGTCCGGGCGGCGTGAAGTGAATCGACGGTCCGCCTGGAGGACCAGGTTAGACATCGCCGCATACTTGAATTGCGCGAGGTTATTGGGGTTCTGCGCCATGATGCTGGTATTGTCGCGTCTTTTACGCCCTACGCGTTCAAAGCTAGGCCGTGTAGTGGTGTGCGGCGATAGTGTATCTATACGCGAGGGACTCGAATGCTATTATATACACGACAGTACCTGGGAGAAGAAAGGTCGTGGGTATAGAGAGTGGATTGCGGGGCGCGCCCTGCGTTGAATGGAAAGTACGTGCGGCGACCGAGAACTTTTATGATGAAGCTCAGGTCGGAGGCTCCAGGCCGCCATATCACGTGAGCCGCATCGACATCTTGAGATTTACTTACATTTGGGTACAACTCTTTACTTGTATACGACATCACATTAGATACAGCCTATCCAGGCAAATTCACATTATCGATTCACAGAAAGCGGTTTTCATGGGAGAGTCACTTGGGTATCAGCATTAGAAATAAAAGAAGGCACAACGACCTGAAAGCATCGAATGACCCTGGATATCGTCGCTGAAAAAGAATCTCTCCATATCCTCTTACTGCTCAAAAAGCATCCTCATTCGGGCACTCGGTAACGTCATGACCCTCATTCTCGCACAGTGCACACCACTTGTCTGGGTCCGCTACGGCAGCGCCCTTGGGTGGTACCAATGACGAATTTGAGTGATTGAAAGAGGGAATGGGCAGAGGTGTCGTTGGCGCATTACCTGGAGACTTCGTTGGTGTCAGGCCTGCGGGTCGAACGTGGTCAGAGGATACTGAAAGATTCCTAAGTCCTTCGACGACGTCCTTGCCATCATGGGATTCGGTATCTTTTTGGGTTGCATCAGCGCCCATGGCGGAGCAGTTGAGAATGTCGTGGCCTCCTGTTTCGCAAATTTCGCACCACAGTACACTGTCAGCGGCAGAAGAGCGGCCATCCGACTCCACCATAGGTTCCAAGGTGGTCGGCGGTTCGCGACGAGTCGGTGGTGCAGTTCGCCAGCTCCCAACGCTATCCTTTGAATCTTTTGCCGGAGAACGTGGCTCCTGCTTCACTGTCTTTTCAGAGACAGCATTGCTAATGACACTCTCGCGTTGCACAGTGGAGCCAATCTGACTTTTCAGCTTTTCAACCTCTCTCTCCAGCTCCTCTTCCCGATAAGCCTTCCTCTCCACGAGACCACGTAACTCCTCCTTTTCACGCTCAAGTCGCTCTACAGTGGCCTGTGCGGTTTTGAGCTCATCAAGATTGGCAGAAGAATCCTGACGTGGAAGTGGAGAGCTGTCATGGTCTTCTGGGACACCTGAGCTCAATGAGTGAATGATGGCCTTCAGCCCCCTGATTTCGTCGTCTCGCTGCTCAACTTCTCTTTGCCCAGCGAGAGACGGCTCGTCGACCATATTGTTGGCGCTCTTCAAGGCCACTGCAGCTTTCTCGCGTTCTCTTCGTAATTCTGATCGACCACGCTCAACCTCACCCCTCAAAAACTCCACTTCACCTCGAGCTTCAGCCTCACCTCTTCTTGCATCTTCAAGGCCCTCCTCTAGTTCTTGCACCAGCTCCTCCAATTGCTTTAGTTGCATCGCCACAGTCTCGACGTCTTCGTTACGGGAGTGCAGCTCGTGTAACTCAGCCTGTAATTCATCTACTTTCTTCTCATAGACTCTTTCGGTCTCTGTACTTGCAAGCTCTAATGTGTCAATCGTGCTGCGGAAGTCTGCTCGGTGCGCGTCGAACTCGGCTGTGAGCATGGCGATCTTATCGTTCCTGTCCCTCAGCATAGCCCGAAGTTCCCGCACATCATTAGACTCAAAAGGTTCACGCTCGAAGCCACCTTCAGGCATAAGACTCTGAATCTCTGCTAGTGTAGCTTCCATATCTGTAAGCGCCATTGCCTGTTCTTCAAGCTGTTTGTCACGTTCTTGGATAATCTTGTTCAACCGCTGAACCTCAGCATTTGGAGTCGAAGTTGGCCGGCTGCCCATGCGACTAGATTTGAAACTCGTCAAAGAGTCGCTACTCATATGCGCCCCACCATTTGGCGTGCCCTCACCATCTTCATCGATTGTGTCATGCTGACCAAGACGAGAGTTAGTGTTGCGAGAATACGGTCTTGAGGGGCCTGGTGTTCGTGGTTTCTGCACTCCTACAGCTCGCGGAGGCGCAGGACTAGCAAATCTCGGCGGTGCTCCGATGGCACTTTTCGAGAACTGTGAAGGTGTGATACTTCCACTTCGACCCGGTGTTGGGGGAGCCAAGTTTGATGCTTTACGAAGTGGGGACTCAGGGCGTGGTAGCGAGGGACGTCGCGCACGAGCGCCAGGGCCGAGAGACTGTGAGAATTTTGACTTTGGTACTGAGGGTGTACTTGGACTAAAGTTAGGCTTTTCTGTTGTAGAAAGACTGAAGTTGTTGTTGGCATAAGATGGCGTCGTGGGTGTAGGCGGGAAGTCATCTGAAGAGCTTGATGAGCGCTTGAGTGCGCGATGTACAGGCAGAAATATGCCAGAGCCTGGAATGGTTGTTGTGAAGTATTGCGTGCCCTCCACTGCGCCGTCGTTTTTGCCCCGCGATGCAAATGCCTTGCTCAGTTCGACACCTGCAAAGACGCCTTTCTTGCCACGAATGCTGCCAACGAACTTGACAACACCATGCATACCACCTGGCACATCTACAAGATCGCCAATATCAATATCTTGACCGTCTGCCATGTTGTTGGGGGAAGGCGATGCGCCACCGGTGAGTGCGCTGAGGGAGGCTTGTCGTGCGATTGAGCTAGCTGAGAAAGATAGATTAGGGGACGACTCTGCCGGTCGCAGGTTTGGCCGTAGACGGCGCGGTGTGCTAATGGAGCTACCAAAGCCTGACATATTTGTTTGAGTGCACGACGCTGTTGCCGTTGTACAAGGTTTCTTGTATCGGAGCTGCCATGTATTTGTTGACAATGCAGGGGTAATGATGAATAGTGGCGGTTGCGGCCCAACAACAGCCAGACCAACCATCAATCAGCCTCTGTGACCCTTGAAGTATCTAAACGCAACATTCACCCCGCCATGTTTGTTTATAGCATCAATGACTGCGATATCTTACAAAAACATAAGATAGTAACCAAGAGTTTTTTTTCGGTTTTATGGAAAACGTGGGGAATGATTAAACACTACCATGACGTCTCCAGACTCGGCCATGGTCTGGGGCTGTGAAATTAAGTCCGTGCTTTTGAAGATGTGGAACAAGTGTATATCAACTATCCGTTAACAAGGAATAGAAGTGCTACCATATTATAGGCAAACCTATCTGAGGTATGTTTTCAGATTCCGTCACTGGATGCGTCTCTAAATGGTCTCATGTGTGTGAACGTCTGTTCAGAGGTACGCAAAGTGAACAAAAGCTGCATCATGGCGTACCTCAACCATCCACTCTTTGCGAACGCGACGCGCAAATCTTACGCGTGCTCACGTGTCGTTTTTCTGCTTTTCACCACGAAACAGCCATATTCACTATCCTCGGGATGTAATGAGTAAAATGTTGGTTTAGTTGGGCCATGAATATAAATCTAAAGATAGTAGCTGGAGGGTCTTAGTGGTTGTGCCTACTGCATGTTCATTGTCAACGTTCCATGGATGAAAAATGTAACAAATATCTTCATCATTTGTAAAAGTTTCAGAGGATTCAGAGACTAACCAAACGATGACAGTTCATCATCGGCGTGAGCAGCGGCATTCTTTAATATCGCTACTTTAGCTTTGAGTTTGGTCGAGTCGGCATCAATGTCCCCATGCCGGTGATCGACCCCAGCTTTTGTAACCTACCTCGGCATCTCATCAGTACATCACCTCTCATGGGACCCACGATGTCTGACTTCACAGTTCCACACAATGGCCGGCAACGTGCGACAACCCATAGATATAGCCTCGTTAGAGCGCTATATTGCTGCAAATGTTCCTGAAATTGCTGTGCCCATTGACGTCAAGCAGGTATGTCATAATCAAAACACATGCAACATGAGCTAATGCGTTGCAGTTCGGCTATGGGCAATCGAACCCAACATACCAGCTCACAGACAAGAATGGCAAGAAGTTTGTTATGAGGAAGAAGCCTCCGGGCAAGCTTCTCTCCAAGGTAGAATGACTGTGTGCTCTTTTAGTCTTGAAAGTTACTCATAATCTACTCTAGACGGCTCATAAGGTCGACCGAGAATATCGAATTATTCACGCCCTCGAGAAGACTGATGTCCCAGTCCCTAAAGCCTATGCTCTTTGTCAGGATGAGAGTGTTGTAGGCAGCGACTTCTACATTATGGAGTTTCTTGACGGCCGAATCTTTGAGGATCCTGCAATTCCGGGAGTAACACCTGAAGAGCGAACGAAGATGTATATCCATTCCCTTTCTATTGTTTGCCCACTCCTTCATGCTGACTGCCCTAGGTGGCGCTCCGCCATAACCACACTTGCAAAATTCCACCGGGTCCCGCCCGCCACTGTCAATCTCTCCACGTACGGCAAACCCACAGGTTTCTACAACCGGCAAATTGCAACCTTCAACACCATCTCGGAAGCACAAGCAGCAACCAAGGACAAAGAAACCGGCGAACCGGTCGGCAAGATTCCCCACCAAGATGACATGGTCGCTTTCTTTAGTGACCCGGCCACCCAACCGAAGGACAAGGGGACTTTCATCCATGGGGATTACAAGATTGATAACGTGGTTTTTCACAAGACGGAACCATATGTCATTGGCATTCTGGACTGGGAAATGAGTACTATCGGCCATCCCCTCAGCGATCTAAACAATCTGCTTGCGCCTTACCTGACCGCCTCAAGTGAGAAAGCTAAATCCGTTGGCCGCGCACACGAGGGCTTCAAGCCGGGTGCCACACCTGGTCTGCCCACGCGCGACCAGTTGATTGAGTGGTACAGTGAGATTGCCGGCTGGGACCCGCGGCCTGATTTGATGTGGGGAGATGCATTTGCGACGTACAGGAACACGATCATTATGCAGGGTATTGCGGCAAGGTATGCGGTTAGGCAGGCAAGTAGTGCGCAGGCGAAGGACTATGGAATGATGATGAAGCCGTATGCCGAGATTGCTTGGGATTTGGTGCAGGAGTACAAGAGGGGCCATGCGAAAGATGGAAAAGCGAAGTTGTAGATAAGTTGCCAGAAGGTGAAGTTCAAAGCCTTACCATACATATGTCTACGCTCTATTCCTTTGTGACATACCATGGTTGTTTCCAAGAGAAAGTATAACCATCAGAAATGCAGACAGGGATTGCAAAAAATCCAAGTAGCAAACAACGAGAACAGAAACAACAATCAGCGTAAGAGACCACGCAGCTTAGAGGGGTGGGTCGAAGCTTAATAGGGAAGCCAAGAGTAGAGCTAGAGTGGAAGGTATCAGTGTAGTATTTTGGTAGCATGTTGCTACGACCACTTTCATCTACACGAACTTTTGGCACTCTAAATGGCCAACTAAAGTAAGATCGTGCGATATGGTATCATCTGTGCCGTCCTAAGATGGGGTATATGTCAACGCAGGCTCACGGCGCCTCTTGGAAGTCCATCAGACTCGACTATAGGGAGGCATACCCATAAGTATTTCGCCTGAACGCCGTGCATCGCCTCTATCGCCAAAATCATGCCAAAAGTCGATCTTTTCATTGTTCTTCTCAATAGCACCACGCCCGCGCCTCGGTCGTATCTCGATTACCGCGTTGGAGGGCTGCGCTCCGGTGCGCGCAGGTTTACCGGCCGATCTTGGGTACGTCTTGATTGATGCGGTCGAGAGCTTCCAACATAACAACTGCATTTCCTCGAATGACTACCATGCCAATGCGGACTTTCTCACCACCAGCCTTCTCTTCTAATGCATCGTCGAGAACAATGTTAAGGTATACCTATACAACAAATCAACACACTGTAACTTGCAAGTTCTCCATCAGACGCGACCACTTACGTCGTATCCACGCAAGACACCCATGACTTTGCGGCTTCCATTGAGCTGGACGAGAACGCGCTTCTCAAGGTACTGCCTGATGTTAACTTTAGCGGCCTTTTGG
The DNA here is from genome assembly GCA_026120165.1 of Leptosphaerulina australis. Classification (NCBI taxonomy): domain Eukaryota; kingdom Fungi; phylum Ascomycota; class Dothideomycetes; order Pleosporales; family Didymellaceae; genus Leptosphaerulina; species Leptosphaerulina australis. Next base: position 34,611 of record JALRMI010000040.1, read on the forward strand.
AGCGCCATAAACTCACCTTCTTCAATTCGGGTTGTGCTTGAGGCATGATGACTAATATGAATTATACGATGGTCCGGTCAAGGTCAGGGAAACGGCAAAAGTGGATGTCGAACTGATACGGAAGCTTAAGCTGTCGAAAGGTGCACCTTGAGCGGGCGTTTTCGAGATTCTTGGCATCGAAACCACGCTAGTGATCTCGTGAAGGAAGCCTTGAACCTCAACATTATCTTATATTACTTCCCCATATCCACATATATCAAACACGTACTATGAAACGAGCAGGCTCTGGGCGTGTTGCGCGCAAGATTGGCGCCTATGATGACGACTCAGGCGACAGCACAAACAGCTCGCAGAACGAAGCACCTAAGACTGGTAAGTTATCACCTTGTCGCAAACTGTCAGCTCCTCATTCTGACCTCAGTAGGCGCTCCGTGCTAACTCACGGTGTAGTGTCCGTAGTTAAGCGGCCAGTATTGGGCAAGACCAAAAAGCGCTCGGCACTGCGCATATCTTTCGGTCCATCAGAGTCAGATGCCAATGACGGCGACGAATCAAGCGATGCTGCGGTCACCACACCCAAGAAATCCAATCTCAGTCGTATAGCACTGGAGAAGAGTGCGCAATTGCGCGCAAGGTCACCACTCGTACAAGGCGTAGGAGGGTCTGAGGATGAGGGGAGACCCTTGTATAGCAAGGACTACATAGCCGAGCTTCGAAGCTCTACACCCACAACACCCAAGGATCTAAAGCCATCTGCTGAGGAAGAAGAAGAGTCACGAGCACTCGATATTGCCTCGAAATTTGGCCCAATTACGACCCTTTCCAGCGAGACATCTTCTGTGATTCCGACCGCAGCTGAGATCGAAGAAAAGAAGGCACGACGAAGGCGCCTAGCACAAGAAGAGAAGGCTTACGAGGATGATGGGGAGCGACCATGGGCATCTGACGATGAAGGCGAGGATGACTTCCGCATGAGGCGTAACGAGGTCTCCCTCCGACCAAAAGACAAATATCCCGAGACGCGTCTGATCCATGATGACGAGGACATAGCAGAAGGCTTTGACGATTTCGTCGAAGACGGACGAATATCCCTCGGTCGCAAATCTGAGCGTGAAGCACAGCGCAAAAGGCGCGCCGACATGGCAGAGCTTATCAATGACGCCGAAGGCTTAGATTCCGACTCTAACGACTCAGAAGAGGAGCGCAATATCGCTTTTGCAACAGCGCAAGCGCGCGCAGGCCGTTATGGGCAGAAGATTGAAGATGAGGAAGACGGCACGAAGACACCACCCAAGATCACGCCTCTACCGGATCTTAACGATGTGTTGGAGGGACTTGAGACTGAGGTTAGGACGAAGCAGCAGCGCAAAGACATGATTCTAAGCAAACTTCAAGAGCTGAAGGATGACAAAATCAGGATCGAGGAGCGGAAGAAGTTCCTCCAGGAGCAGTTGCAGAAGACGGGCGACGAGTATGAGAAGCTGCGTCTGGAGTCGGGTTTACCCGCGTTACCAGCGAACGGCGATGGCAAACTGATCATGGAGAGAGGGTTAGATAGTTTGGGTACCACCCCTCTGGCGGGGAGGTCGAGTGAGGACTCGGATGATTGAGATACCACAGCTGATACCAAGACGTATTACACGTCAAACTTGATAAACGTATGTAGGCTTGTTCGGCGAATAAGGCCAGTTAAATGTTCGTTCTGCGTACCAATTCAAGAACATCTCATGAGTATCTTTAGACCAAATAAGCCGCACTGAGTCCGTAATACCGTACAACGCCTTCGATATATTGTACATCTCAATTCCCAGACGCCATTCCAATGCAGTTGATGTCAGCCCACCTTTCGTTCCATGTATCCTACACTTCCTCCTGTTTTTTCTTCTTCCTTTCACTCGCTCATTCTACCTTCGCCTACACTATTTGTTCGCATCCAGCTCTGCCCACACCTTCTTAATGTGTTCCCTCTTTGCCTTGGCCGCCTCGCGATTCTGTCGTGTCTTCTCGAGCCGCAGGCCGCGCAGGCACATGTTCACTTTATACTTTGCATCGGTGCAGTTACCAGTTACTTTCCATAGAAAACCGCGTGCATGGCATTCGTCAAGCGCGGCGACGACTTCGGCGCAGCCTAAGATATTGTTAGTTGCGGAGGTCCGGAGGTGTGATGAAGAGGGAGGATTGCAATTGTGGGCGTGCAAGACATACTCTTCTGGACTTCTTCGGTATGAAGGTGCGGGTGCATCTTGGGTCCTTGACTATTCAAATGTGGTTTTGTCTTCAGGATTGGAGGGAGAACGTGGGGAGCAGTGGCGTGAAGCTCAATCGCGAACTGCAATCGAAACTGCCCAATCGGCGGTCGCAATATTCGTGATGGCCCATGCGCTACGACTTTACCACTACAACGACAACGAGGCAGAAGAGTAACACTTGAGAGAGATCAAAACTGGGCAAGCAGAAATTGACGACCTGCTTGCTTCAAACATCGCTGGCCTCAGCTAATCTGAGCGTCGTTTATTAAGATCAAACTGTTACTGGGTAAATTTTGCGGCACCACCGAGCTCTCCCCGCAACCAGGTGTATACTGTAACACTGCAACACCCCAGGACTCAAGATGGCGTCAAAAGCACAGCTAGATAAGCAGCAACGTGTGTGGTCCTCTTCACATTCCGTGGTTCTCACTGACCGAATGCAGAGCTGCAAACGACATATCAAAACTACAAGACCACGCTTCAAAATATCGCCTCAAAGATTGGTGACATTGAGCAGGAGTCAGAAGAGCACAAGTATGTGGGGATATACCCATCTTCTCTCAATATCCACGCCACCCACCTTGTTTTTGTTTGTAGCCAAAAACTTCGCTGATACAGTGGTAGGCTCGTTCTAGAGACATTAGAGCCGCTACCAGGAGATCGCAAATGTTTTCGCATGATCAACGGCGTGCTCACTGAGCGGACAGTCGCAGACATCGTGCCTATTCTGCAAACGAACCAGGATGGCTTGAAGAAGACGCTAGAGGAGCTTGTCAAACAGTACAAGACGAGACAGGATGAGATGGAGAAGTGGAAGGTAAGCTGAAATCAAAACATGGAGGTTATACTAAATACTGACAACGCTACAGAAGAAGAACAATGTACAAGTCGTCCAACAGCCTGGCCAATAGAGACTTCAGAACCTTTAGGACAAGAAGGATGTCCAGACGTCAAGGCACGGTACGTACTTGATGGAGTACAGTATAGCTCGCGAGAGTTCGAGAGGGGCCAATGCACAAGAGATTCGAGGCACCTTGCAGTAAAGGCTGGCGCAGATCCAGAAACAACCAAGCAACTTCGAAGTCTAAGATTAACACAGGCCATAGAGTCTACCAGGCTCGTTTTAGGTCTTGATTCAGAGAGTCTTTGCTGAAGTGTAGTATTAATTGGGGCTTCTTTATGGTGACAGTTCTTGGAGCTGGCTATGTAATGACACACAATTAGTCAATAGCATTCAGATTATGGACTGCATGTCAATCATCTCAAGCACCACGGCATTAGAGCCTTATTTTCAATTCGCACAAGCTCTTTCCTTAGCATATTCAGAAGGTGAAGTAGAAAGTACGGATCACCAAGACCCCTGTAACTTACGACCCCGCCATGATATGTCTGCCCCACCATATGCGCTTTCTTGGTCTCCTGTCACAACTCTCGCCATCCACCGAAGCTTCAGTCTTTCTTACTACGAACCGCACATCATGTCTACTGATACATTACCGATTAAGGTCACATACTGCGGAGGTAGATCACACGATAATTCTTGTATGGCGAGATCTTTACTAACAAGGAGCAGTATGCACACTACCACCAGAAGTAGGTACGGCACTAACACGCGTTGATCGCGTGTAGATAACTGACAGCATATGCAACAGTACTGCGAGTTCGGTGGAACAACGAAGAAGTGTGAAGAATGGCTGGCGGAAAAGCACCCAGACATGCACCAAAAGCTGTACTCGCAAGGTAAAAATATCCCAAGCCTGCGGCCACCTTGTGAACAAATAGATTCATTGGCGACCTTCCCGAGGCCTGCGTGCAGCAATCTCTAATATTTCCTATAGAAGCACTAGCACAAAACCTCTCCTCCCTCTCCGTCGAAGCCCAAAAGCGTGCCGAAAAAGATGCAGTCAAGAAAGCCAACAAAGCAGCCTCTGCTGAGAAGCGCGAAGCCGAAACACGCGCCTCTTCTAAAATCATAATCAAGCGCATCGAGCGCAACAAGCGCAAATACGTCACCGCCGTTTCTGGGCTCGAGGCCTTCGGCTTGGACATCAAGAAAGTATCCAAGGACTTTGGCAAGAAGTTCGCTACTGGTGCTAGTGTGACGAAGCTGCCGGGTGGAGGAGAGGAGATCACTGTCCAGGGTGACTTGAGCGAGGACATTGAGGAGTTCTTGATCAAGACATATAAGGAGGTTCCAGAGGATAACATTGAGTTGGTCGAAGACAAGAAGAAGACAAAGGGGGAGAAGGCCGCAGCGAATGTGCCCGCGCAATGAGTGGGTTGAAGTAGATTGAGAAGCATATGAGCAGATGTGGTGGTGCTCAAACGTGCTCGCTTGAAGTATGAAGTGTTGGAGCTGAAGAGACATGGTTACCGAACGGCGAGATAGTGCAGGGTAAGACTGTAGAAGCTGCACAGCTTCCAAGCGTGCAGACAAACGATTCGATGAGATGTAAAAAGCACTACATGGATATTGAATGTATAACGCTCTGAATTCAGATGCCGCAGGTGTTGTATTTACTTCAACTGATTCTGCAGTATCCTTATCCTTGGCTCCATCCTCACTTCTACCCAATATCCTCGCAGCACCTTCTGTCTCAATACTCCTTCCAACCTCTTCCACATCCCAGCAACTCTCACTGTCCAGTCGCCTCCTGCTGTTGCTATGCCATGGTCATTAACGACTTCCTCGACTAAGCCTCCACTGTGCTCTCCAGGCTTCAACAATCTCACGCCCCCAAACCCATAAACAACATGTACAATCGCCCAATTCCCAATGACCTTCTCCGGCCTCTCAGCCAGCACATAATCAAACTTGGCCCAAAATTGCGGGTTGAGCAGGACTGCGGGATCTTCGGTCTTGTCGTATGTCCACGTTCTCTTCTGAACCGAGTCTTGCATTTCCAGTACATCAAGTATGGTCTGCGGGGCATTGTGCACCTCCAGGAATCGTGTGACGCCTGTTTGACATGCGAGATTGTCGAAATAGACATCAAAGTGGATTTTTGAGGGGTGCGAGATGCCGTGGTGGAGAGTGTGCAGGGCCATACCGCCGGGGTAGTTGAGGCTTGAGATGGCAAGGATGGCGGTTGAGACAGCAAAGGAGACGAGTATTGAAGCGGCAAGTGTGAGCGATAGGAAGGCGTAGACTAAGGATTTTGAGCGCCGGGTCCAGATCCATGATGCTCCGGCAGCGGCGACGCCAGTTAGACCGGGGATCACATATATTATGAAGCGCCATTCTTTATGCGGAAGGAAGCTGTAGAGTGCTACAAACGACAAGAGAGGGACGAGAAGGTCGAGGCTTCGCCTGCGTGTGGCAGCATTTAGGAGGGCAACGGGTATGCAGAGCAGATATGTAGCTGGATTGAGAAGAAGGCGCGGGAGAGCATTCGCGAAGTAGTAGTGCCATGGTGACACGCCCCAGTCAGCTGAATGTCCTTGGATGGTGTTGTAGTAGAAAGCAATCCATTCGGGCCACAGCGGGAAAGATTGCCAGAAGAACGAATCAACCAAAACAGTGCACAGAAGGCCAATGACAAGTCCGCCTACTCCTGCTGGAATGATGACCTTCACAATGGAGAGTCGTTGGGTGATCAGGAGGTAAAGGGTAACGGTTCCAACCAAGATGGCCAGCTCGGAGCGAAATACTATGCCAGCGGTTGTGAGTAAATAGAGACAGAGACGATAGCCTCTGTTGACGTCTTGCCTGCTGTAGGACACGTTATATGCATTCAGTAAAGCTCGGAGTGCGAAGTTGCCTGGTCCTCATTAGGGTCATTCAAAGAGTCAATCCAATGTGATAGCTTACTAAAGACGAAAGCAAGCATATTCGGCAGCGTCCGGGACGCGTAGTAGATAGCATGAAACTGGCTTGCCTGGAACAGAGCATACCATATGCCTGCAGACGTCCCAAAAGCCTTTTGAACGCTTCTGCCAAACGCTACAAGGGAAAGCGCATTGCACAGTCCCAGCACTCCTCTCACTGTACAAGGTCAGTCATATGAGCCTGTTGCAACAACACATCTTCTTACCTAAAAGTTGTATATGCGCAGCATCATTCAGTAAGCCAACGAATGCTCTCGATAGCCCACTCAATACCAATGCACCAACAAACGTCCTCGGTACGCTTCCTGGGAACGAGACATGATCATAGTTGGTAGTGAAAAATTGATCGGCGTTGCCGCCTGGAATGCCATGAATCAAAATATCGTGGGTTGCTTGAATATTGAACGATTCCTCAACCTTGGTGTACGGCGAAACGAACAAGTGGATCAGAATAACGGTAGGGACGAGCAGGTAGAAAGGCCATGTTGGAACGGCCATGGCATCCAATGTCTTCACAGAGCTGTCCGGACCCCAAAACACTCGAATTGAGAGCTGAGATGGAGCAACGCGTGGAGAATAAGAGAAAGTGGAGTCCAAGCATGTATGATCATCAATCACGTGTCCTCGTGCACGACCGCGGCTTCCATTTCTTCGAACTTACACAACACGTTCACCAACATGCCAACACTATCTCAGCTCGCCGTACCCTTTGTGTACGGCTTGATTTTCTTCCTGGGATATCCGTCGCAATGGATGTTGATGCACCTCGAGCCAGGGCCGCTCACGAAGAATGAACTAATTGCTTCAAACGTCATTTTGGTCCTGATCTGGATAACATATACACAAAGTGTTTTTGTTGACCCTGGAACCATACCGAAAGACTGGACAGAGAAAGACCTAAGGAATGTAGAGGGTGATATGGGCGAAAAGGAGGGCGACGCAGCGGCGAAGAGCAAAAAATGGTGTAGAAAATGCAATGCTGCAAAACCTCCAAGGGCGCATCATTGTAAGGAGTGTAAAAGGTATACTCAGCTGGAGACATCAACGTGTTTGATGCTTTTCTCGAAGATGAGTATTTCTACTAACGGGTTCAGATGCATACCCAAAATGGATCACCACTGCCCCTGGACTGCCAACTGCGTCTCTCACACCACTTTCCCACACTTCATACGGTTCCTTTTCTATACCACCATTGGTCTCTCGCTTCTCCAATCCTTCTTATTTACTCGACTGGCCTATCTGTGGAACAATCGCGACCTGCCCTCATATCTCGGCCCCTCTTTTCCTCAGCTAGCCCACCTTTTCACTACCCTAATCACAAATAGCATTACTCTCTTCGCGCTTGGCATTCTGCTACTGCGAAACATCTGGTGCTTAGCAGTCAACACAACCACAATCGAAGGCTGGGAAATCGAGCGCCACAAAACCTTACTGCGGCGTGCGCGACATTTCGGTGGCTACCTCAGCACTCCAGATGGCAGCCAGGTCCGGATCAAGCGCCAAGAATTCCCGTACGATATTGGTATTTTCGCCAACATTGCGCAGGGCATGGGATCTTCAAACCCTCTGTCTTGGCTTAACCCGTTGGCTGCAACACCATCAGTAGCTTCGGGACTCAGTTTCGAAACGAATGGCTTTGAGGATGCAGACACGACATGGCCGCCTCCAGATCCGGATCGGTCGTACCGCCGCCGCGTCAAAGAAGACGGACCTGCGTTCACATACCGAGATGCAGATCTTTCAAAGGAAGAAACGCTTGCGTCGTTTCGGGCGCGGCAAGCGGAGGATGAGGTTCGGAGACGGAAGCCGTTTGTTGAGAGAATGGAGCGTCTGAAGGAGAAGAAAGACTACGGCATGAGTGAGTATGATGACTATGTAGACGATGCCAGTGAGGAGGCCGAGGATGAAAAGAGGAAGTATGGAGAGGAGGGTGAGGGCGAAGAGGGGTGGAGAAACTCTGAAGGCGAGAGGCTGAAGGATTTTGGCGTCGATGAGGATGTTGAGTTTTATGACGAGCAAGAGGATGATATACCCTTGATTGAACTGATGGCGAGAAGACAGGCGGCGGCAGCAGCGGCAGCAGCAGCAGCAGCAGCAGCGCCGGCAGCGTCGGCGTCTGAAGGCTGGTCAATGTCAGGGTCGACCTACTGAGCATCGATGAACAACTCATCAAGGGCAGTCCAATTTATCGCTCTCACAGGCACTACTTGTAGCATGTGCAGACTCGCGTGAGCAATCGATGATTCTAATACAATAGCACGACTGGGAAGAAGGTACTTATCCAAACGATCGCTGTCCCAAGCCGATATCAAACTCGCCATACTCTGTTCCCCTGCCAAACTGTACCGGCCAGAGACCACAGACGAAGCACTCATCCAAATCTTCTTCAAATCCAAGATTCCGCCCGAAACACATTTACCCTCCACCACATATGCACCCTTGAACAATCTGAACCCGCTCGCCAAGTCTTCAATCTCCATGGCCTCTCCTTCACTGGAACATCCCACTCTTCTCCACCGGCTCCACCAAACTCGGCCGAACGATGATTGATGGACCCCTACCTGTCTTGGCTCGGCTCTTTCTAGTAGTCGGCATTGCCGTTTCCATTGTGGACACTGTATCCAAATGCAGTAGCGCCGTCCTCGGCCATATCTTGGTCGCCGCTCAGAACATGTTGCTGGGCATTCTCTCCACCAGCCGAGTTGGCGTTGGCCCCAGGTGCACCGAATTGGCCGGCAGGCTTGTTTTGATTTGCGAGGAGGGTCTCGTACCACCAATCAATACCACAGTTCAGAAAATGTTTGCGCCAATGTGTTCACAAAGGAAAGACACAGGGACAAAGGGGGAGTTGGCAGCTTACCTCGCGGTACCGGGACAGATAGATCTTGAGTGCTTCCGAGTAGTTTTCGAAGCCGAGCGATGTCATGGCGAAGAGAATGTCCTCGCCGTTGACTGTCTTGCGCTTTTCCTGCTGGCACTTTTCGGAAGCTGACGCGCAACGTTAGCAATCGCCTGGCAAACTTCTGCGTTGGAACCCACCTTCGCTGGTGATGAAAGAGATGAACTCGCTCACGCACTCCTGCATGCATTCTTTCGCTTCCTTTGCTATCTTTGCGTTCTCGGGCAAGGCCGTCTTCATGATCCGGGCGACTGGAGCAAAATTACGAATGTTAGCGTCCGACACGGCACTGTTTGTGCTTTTGGATCCATTCTGCGGCGGGGAAGTGGAAGACTGTGGGGACGAGGACGACATGGCGGCTGCTACTACTGCTACTACTGCTACTACTACTACTGCTGCTGCTGCTGCTGCTGCTGCTGCTGCTGCTGCTGCAGGCCGGCCGTTTTCCAGGCACACAAGGATCCTGAGTGGCTTGCGGCAGAAGCAGCAATCCGTGATTCGAACGTTTAACGAGTCAAGCGCGCAGTCTCAGAGCAAGTGGGCATCCAGAGACGCCGAACGGGAGCAATCGGTCGACGTGCAGATGGGGCAGGAAACAGTGCGCAAATCAAAACGACGAGGGAAGCTGGGGGGGAAGAGGACGCACCATTTGCGATTGGAAGCCATCGGTCCTGTTCCTTGACCTCGAATTCGTACCCGAGTCCTTGCGCTTGTGTATCCTCAGCGTTCCTGTCCATGTGTTGCTCGTCGTCAGGCGACTGAGGTGGTTCCACACCATCCTTCTTTGGCGGGGTGGACGACATGTTTATTTGGCTGGCTGCAGGGGCAGATTCCTGCTTCGAGAGTGCGTGTGCGCTGGCGGACTGCTCAGTGATTTGTTGGCGTCCACGTCACTGGAAGACAACCTGCCAAGCCGTGTAACGACGTGAGGCCTGAAGAACGATGTGGTTAGCGGCATGCATAGATTAGAGTGTGGCAGCCAGCTGAGCGTTGTAGGAAGGCGCAAGGGAGGCTGTCATGCAGCTATCGCAGCTATCACAGCTATTGCAGGTGCGTGCCGTACTTGCTTACCTGGGCGTGGTGAACAGTTGAGCAGTGGAAGGCGCAACAGACACCCACAACAAACAAGCAAAACGGGATTGGGCAGGCGCGATTTGAGATGCAACGGCGGCAAGCGCAGTCAGTTGAGGCAGGCGCGGCGGCGTACAGTGAGGGCAACAGTTACTGTGCGACTGAGCTATGGAGCTATGTCACGGTGCTTTGGGTGCGATTGTGGGACCGCATGCAGCTGTGAGCAGGCTAGTGGGCGGGGTTCGGCAAGCGAATTGAGCGTTTTGCGCGCGTTGAGATGCGTGTTGCTGTCAGTGTTGTTGTTGTCAGTCTTCAAGGTGAGCGCCTCTGCTGTTCGCGGGATGTTCGTCACAACAGACGCGCTAACCAATGGGGCGTGATGCAGGGTGGTGAAGCTTCAGCCCAGCGGGGAGCTTGGACGTGCACGCGGCGTGGAGCGTGAACACGAATCGGCGGCGATGGGGCAGCGATTTGCACTTTCTGGCGGTGAGCGAATCGAAGAGGGCGCTGGCTGCTCAAGGAGAAATGATGCCCACTCAGAGACGCAGACAGCAGGGGATTTTAGGATTGGGCAGGAGCGCGTCACCATGAGGGGTCGTCCGCTTTCGGTCGGCCCGTACCGAGTCCACTTCGACCGTCTTCACTGAACGACTGAACTTCGAATGCAACGCATGTCAAAAGCCATCATGGCAGACGGGACGGCGCTTCACCATACGTCATGAACTGGATTACTATGGATTGCCATGGGCTGCCACGGATTGCCATGGATTGCGTGGGCTGCCGCGGGCTGCTGTGGGCTGCTGTAGACTGCTACGAGCTGCTATAGACTGCTGTGGGCTGCTGTGGGCTGCTGCAGGCTGCTGTGGACTGCTATGGACTGCTGTGGACTGCTGTGGGTTACTACAGATTACTGGAGACTGCCATGCGCCTGCTATGCATCACTGTCCATGTCCCTGCCAGGACATTGAGTGCTGCAAAGACGTTCTTTCTGGCCCCCAACGGCGCAGCGGTTCCGTGCTTCCCTGACATGCACATGCACTCGTGCTTTGGCGCTTGAATCACAGTCTTCGGCAGCTCTCTTCCTAATAACGGCTCGGCCGGTGAGGGGCCGTCTACCGTCAGGCTCACGACCAGGCCTGCACCGCGGCCCGGTCAGACCATGGTCGGCTTGCCTCAGTCCACGTGCGCTGTCGAATATGAAGCCTGCATGAGCACAAACGCTTCCTAGCCTCACTTGTCAGGCTGTGTGCTGCATCGACACCGCTCACAGCTGTGACGTTAAGCCCTGGTGCGATCTTCAGCCACTCACTGAACAGTCCGATATGCTGGCCTCGGTATCCTATGAGCTGCATGTCCACGCCTGCGGGCTCGTGGTCGTCGATCCCGTATGGGTTGCAGGACAGCACATGCTGCAGCGGCCATTGACACGTTGGCCCTGGCCTTGTCAAGTCCCAGCCGAGTGGTGGAAGTTTGAATTGGCGCATCAGGTCGCAAGTTGGGCTGCAGATCGTGTCGTAGATCATGCCGCAGGTTGCGCGCATAAGAGTGGGAAAACGTCATCTGAAAGTGGGCATGGCTGCAGTGCTGCGAGGTCATGTTATCACGCTATCGTGGATTGCCGTTCTGTCCTGTTGCATGGTCCTGTTGCTCATTCTAGGGTTTAGCTTGGTGGCTCGTTTCTGTGGCCCTGCTCCGTGGCTCGTTTCTGTGGCCCTGCTCCGTGGCTCGTTTCTGTGGCCCTGCTCCGTGGCTCGTTTCTGTGGCCTTGCTCCGTGGCTCGTTTCTCTGGCTCTGTCCTGTTGCTCTATGTTATGTGGCTCTGTCCTGTAGCCTTGTCCTGTAGCTCTGGGCTATGGCTCTGTCATGTGGCTCTGTGCTGTGGCTCTGTGCTGTGGCTCTATGCTGTGGCTCTGTACTGTGGCTCTGTGCTGTGGCTCGTTTCTGTAGCTCTGTTGGTCTTTTGCACAAAGGAGCGTCAGCGTCAGCCATGTCTAGCAGAGAAGTCTATCTGTCTGGGCCCTTCAATTCTCTGTAGCTAGCGACAAGACATGCATACTAAACACAGGATCCATCAGGGTTTCATGAAAATGAAAGCGTCCTCCAAAACTCTCCAATATGTTCCGCAACCTCGCTGGCCTTGTCCCTGACCACACCATGTCCAGCTTGCGGTACGACCTTGACATCGTACCCAAAATCTATCAACTCCTTCTCCGTACTCAAGTCGTCATCCGCTCCCAGCACCACCAGGCTCGAAATACCAGTCTCCTTCGTTTTCATGAATAGTTCGTCATTCTCTATCACGCCCCCATCCCTAAAAATGCCCACTACACTTGCCGCATGTCCCTTGTGCTCGTGCATCTGCCACTCCTTAACCTTCTGCGCAACCACTTCCCCTCTACTCACCCTCTCCTGCCAGTCCTCAGGAACCCTTAGCTCTCCACCCTCAAGCGCGCTAACAACCCACTCTGCAGCCCTGCCTTCATCCTCCGCCTTACACTCTCTGCTCAACCAGCCCATCTGCTCCTCCCCAAACCAGCTCTTCCTCAGAAGCCCAGCAGGTGCCACCAACACATAGCTTTCAATGCCCTGCCTCCTCCACTCCCCACTCTTCTCCACCTGGCCAGAAACATAGCCCATAGTCAGCACAGCTCCAAAACTAAAGCCCACAATGTTCACTTTTCTATCGGGGCCATTCCAACCCAGATGATCCAGCAACGCATCGATAAGCCGATGGAAAAGAGACCCCTCGTGTGGCAGGATCGGGGTATCACTCAGCCCATGGCCCCATAAATCGAGCAGCACGAATTCTGTAGCCGGAAAATTAGAGCGCAGAGCAGAGGTAAGCGGGAGCAGGCCGAGGGCGGGAGTCTGCACGCCGTGAATGAGGAGAACACGTCTTGGCCCTACAAGAGTCTGGGACGTGGAGGAAGAGGTAGATGGGAAGGTGTAGTACGCTGCTTTCCCAATGTTTGTGTGCAGAAACTGTGCGGGTGGGAGGAGAGTGCCAAAGGCTGACGTGAATGCTTCCTCTGATGGGCCAGATACGGGTGTCTGCGGTTCAGGCGAGACCCCGGGACGGGGTAGAACAAGACGTTCTGACATTTTTGTTGATACTTCAAAGTGATTTGGGGTTTAAGATGGTTTTAACGTTGAGGCTGAAAAAGCAGTCCTTATTATTAGCCATGATAGTGCTGAGCGAAACGGCAGCGCTAATGCATGCTCAGTACGAACACTTACGTATTTCATCATCTCATGCTTACATCTGCAGTTGGTCTGACTGAGAGGCGCAGTTGGGCGAAGTGTATATGTTCAAGACAAAAAGTAATACGGCACTCTGTCCTAGCGTTGATTGGCACAAATACCTTCTTAATAAAGTATAGCGTTATCGGCACACGAGTCATGATCACGTTGATGCGTCTGTTCGTTTCGATGAACCATTCATTACAGCTAAAGTAGTTGATACTCATGCCCCCGTGTTCCCAACGAAACAATCCCCTCAAGGTCCACCGTGTTCGATGAGTAACATGTCCTACAAGTCCTCATCATCGGTGTCCTGCTCCTGCACCACAGGCTCCGTAGGCACACGGTGCAACCCATGATGAGCCTCCTCGCCATCGTCAATATTGCTGCTACGTAGACTGCTGCGCCTCCTCCTACTGACTACCCCAGGGAAGATCCTGGGTTCACCGTCGAGGTTCAGGTTGCTCGATGTGCTCGCCATCCCCAAGTCTTGCTCAAGCGGCTGCGTGCCCAGAGAAGGTTGAGGAGCTACGACACTTGGACTGATAGTCATGCTAGATGTACGGCGAGGGCGCTCGGCGTTGGCAGCAGTAGGCGACGCTGGCTGGGTAGACGTGCTTGCAATGTCAGTAGTCGATGCAGATGGGTGCAGGCGTGCCTGCTGGGCCGGGAGTAGAGGTATTGCACCTGGCGGGAGACTTGGGAAAGTCTTCTCACGATCGTGTGGGTTGTTGGCGGATTGCTGCGTGTGCAGCGACTGCACCGGCGAGCCTGGATGTGTGGCATGGTGCGTCTTTGGAGTCTGAGGCGCCTGTTGCTCGGGTTGGAGGTTGGACATTGTGAGATCCTGGGTTTCGGTGTTGGCAGCTCTTGTGTATCGATCAATCATGGCGAGCTCCTGCATGAGAGTCTCATGTCTGAAGGCCTCACGAACGCTTGGTACGTTTGATCTCGCCATGTCGTTACCTGCAACACCCGGAAGATGGTAGTTACTGCCTAGCCACTTCTGCTTGACAATATGCTCGAACCCGCTCTGCTCCACAGAATGTTTGGCAAGCTCGCACATATCTACTGCACTCAGCTTATAGATCTGTGCCGCTACAGAGTACTCTTCGATCAGCGGCTCTTTTGTGAAAGCAAACTGCAACGGGTCATCCGTTGACAACGAGACATTGAGACCTCGTCGGAAGTAACTTATGAACGGGTTCCGCTCGTATGCCAGGAAGAGTGCATTGTTGCTCAGCGGTGACATGGCTACGCCGATTTGCTCCAGATAGAAGATATATTGCAGAAGGGGCACCTTACGAAGCAGCAGGCCGTGACTGATGCTGTGGCAGCACAAAACAGCAGCAGCCAAGTGGTCAGTGTCGCCAGCCTCACCGCAGTGGGGGCGGAGTAAGAAAGTGTTGAAGCCTCGCTGCTTCCTCCAAACATTGAGTGATGCAATATTGGAGAAGAGGTAGTACATCCAGTAACTGTAGGGAGGGTTCTGCTTTGTCGTCCATTCCTTGGGAGTTGGGAACTTTCTGTACATACGTCGCTCGACCTTGCTCTCATCGTCTACACTGTCGAAACCGATGACCCTCTGCAGAAAGATGTGAAGCTTTGGATGGCTGGACGGATCCTTTGTGACCTCGAACAATGGCTGGAAGACGTTCCGAACAACCTCTTCGAAATCGTGCATCAGCCCTGTAGCCTTGTACACATCGAATAGACGAGGGACCTGAATGAGCCATCGCACGTTCGGCGAGAACAGCTTGTTGTCGACGACCCATGCTGCGAGCTTGTCCCACTCCTCCAGGTCGCGGCCGTAGATGGAGATACGCCACTCGACGAACTGATACTTGCTGGATTCCAGATCAGATATGACCTCCTTGGTGATCTCAGCAAGATACCTGCCCTTGATGAAGTTGTCCGTCTTCAGGAAAATTGTTCGCAAGCGTGATTCTCCAATAGGATTGTATTTCAGGTTGAATTTGTCGAAACGATGGAAAGAGTCTGTGTGCGCATGCATGTCCAGTGTGTCAATACTCAGATCATACGCTGTCAGGTTGATGGATTCAAACACCTCTCTGAGCGTAAGATGCTTGCCGTCACGAAAAAGCACTACCTCGTCAGGCGACTTCTTCATCTTGGATTTGATGAACCGCAGCAAATGCTTCTGGTTCATGCACGCTGAGTGATGGACGTGAGTATCAACCTTTCGAACATTGTAAAAGTCTCTATGTGGCACCTTTTTACTGTCGGCAATCTCTTGGTACTCATTGAGAAGATAGTAGAGATTGAATTTGCCTTCCAGGTACTGAAGCCTTCGGAATGCGAAGCTTTTACTTGGTCCGTCTGAGGAGATTTCCAGGATGGCGTCCAGATCGATGTAGAACTCTCGCAGTGTTGGAATGGCCACGATAGGCGTATCAAGCTCGGCGGATTTGGCATTTTCGTAGACCTGAAAAACACCACCGCTGTCCATGCGGAAGGTCATCTCAGAAGGCCCAGGGAGCGGCAGAAGATCTTCCATGAAAAAATCTTCTCCAATGTTCGTACCCATCTTGCGAGGCGGTTTCGCCGATGCCTCCGCAGGCTCCAAGATTGTGCTGTTCTGCAGGCTGCTCGATGCATTGCGGCGTTCTTTTGAAGAATCGTTCCATACAGGCTCTGGGTGAGGAGGGTAGATCTTCCATCCTGGGTCGTCTCTTGGGTTGTCGAAGTCGTGTTGCAGAGAAAGTCTTATATATTTGTGCCGGAGATCGAGCACTTTCTGCACGTTTGTGTAGATGGCACTGAGCTCAGCAGTTACGTTCGAGTCTGACATGGCGAAGCCTCCTGCGCCTGAGCCAACTCCGATTCCTGCTCCTGCACCGTGTATACCTTGGTCTGCGAGTAGAGGCTTATCTTCGTGAGGTAGATTGGGGTGTTTTGAATGAGCGCGTGCTTCTTGGTCGGCCTGTAGATAGATATCGCCCACTTGACTGTCCTTCTGCGAACGCGCATTCTGTGACTGCTCATGGTGTGACTGAACCAGTGGATGCGAACTCTGTTGGTGACCCTGGTTTGCAAGGCTGACATTGCTCTTACGCGAGCGAATGCTCATGCCATCAGCTGCACCAAAGTTCGCAGGAAATGTCTTTGCGCGAAGAGCTGGACTGAAACTGTCACCTGCCTGTGATCCTCCATGTTGGGTCTCCCATTGGTGACGCTGGTAGAACTGTTTTGCTTCGGTATGGCTCATTTGCTTCTCAGCTGTATAGTCGTAGAAGGCAGTCTTTCGCTGCTTATCGCGCGGCAGCATACCGTTGGCGTCTTCCTCTAGGCTTGTGCCATCTACAGCTGTGGTCGCACCAGTGAACCCTTGCGCAAGGTCACCGCTTTCCATTTCAGGATCTGAGCTTTCTGGATTATACTCTTCCTCACCGTCTGAAGAGAGTGTCTGATCATGGCTGAGGGTGGGGCCAAGAGCTGGAGAACCATCTGCGTCTACAGCAAACGGTCCTATATGGTCGATTAGTTATAGACTGTGAAGCTCAAGAGAACATGTCACGTACTACCTCGTATCGTACTGCTGCACATTTTGTGTGTAAGTTGTGGCTTTTGCGGGGACATCAACGAAAAAGATGGGAGCAACGCGCTTTCGGAGGGGCCCGATGAGCGCCGCGTAGTCCCGTACCATGGTGAGTGGCCGTTGAGCTGTTTGGTGTGTCACACGAGATATAGGCCCCGGCCATAGAAATAATGCGGGACTTTCTCCCTTATATGGCCAGGAGCTTTGAGATAATGCTAAATCACGATATGCTAAGGTTAGGCGCCTTCCCTCCGAACCGTGGATGCTCCTCGGCACGGCGAAGCTACTCCGCGTTGCGGCGCGTCTGATTGAATTCTACAATACACTGCTTGTTGGCGACAGTACAACATTGACTCGACGTACACAGCATGCAGACGTGCATGAATTGCCAAACACATCAAATGCACCTGACCTGTTGCTGAGAGGCAAGAATTCGACGCCCAAACGAGCATTGATAACGAGCATTGGTTGAAGCTAACGAAAACAGCAACAGGAACTTGCCGTGCGTTGGGATTCTTGGAAGCGGCTTCGAAGCTATAAAGTGATGCAGGTCCATCTGGGTGGTTTAATAGCTGTTATGTTGCTCAGAGTGCTGGGGAAGGCATGTGTATGCGTGCATGTGTGCATGTATTGATTATCATGCATCACGTGTGTTTGGACCACGCGCCTCGCGCTAGTAGCTTCTCTACATCTCGAAAATTTGGCCATCTCATCTCGCCGTCAAGATACTCAGGTACATCTTCAAGATTTTCAATTTCCTGATACCACAGTGATCATGTGAGCTCCTCCATAACTGCAACTTATCCTCTCTCTCTAATTATGTTTAGGTTTCTTCTTCGCCGCACTGCCGTTCGTGCAATCAACGCAACTCCCTCTAAAGCTTTCCTCGCAACGCCGCGTTGCATCTCCACATTCACACCCGCTTTCCGCACACAACAGAAGTGGTCCGTGTCCACGTTCCAGAGGAGATTTGCTAGCGATGATGTTGTAAAGAAGGAGGCCATCGCTGAGGCTCCTGAGGACTTTGCTCAGACCATCGCTGAGCCTATCACCGAGGATGGCCTGACATCAGTCCAGCAGAATGCGCAGGCAGAGCCCACCAACGCTTCAGAGACCATCGGCATCGATGCGCTCGAATCGGTCGCCAAATCCGCAGAGAAGCCCACAAGGGCGCCTCGCGAGAGGCGCGAGAGGAGCGATGCGCCCCCCAACAACGTCGTCTACGTTGGTAATCTGTACTACGAAGTCACTGCCGACCAGCTCAAGCGCGTCTTCTCGCGCTTCGGTGAAGTTGAGAACGTCAAGATTGTTTTCGACAACAGGGGTTTGAGCCGAGGGTGAGAGACTATTCTGTATTTTTTTTTGGCTATGAATCGAAGCTAACAACAGATCCAGATTTGGATACGTCGAGTTCAAAAACATCTCTGATGCCCAGGCTGCCATCGACAACCTCGATATGCAGGTCTTTGAGGGCCGCAACCTCGTCTGTCAGTTCCACAAGGCTAAGCCTAACTCCAAGACCCGCGGTCCCAGTGGTAACTACGAGTCAAACCCCCCTGCTAAGACCCTCTTCATCGGCAACATGTCCTTCGAGATGTCTGACAAGGACCTGAACGACCTCTTCCGTGATATCCGCAACGTTATGGATGTCCGTGTCGCTATCGACCGCAGGACTGGCCAGCCCCGTGGCTTTGCCCACGCCGATTTCATCGATGTTGCCAGCGCCACCAAGGCCAGGGAGATTCTGAAGGAGAAGATCATCTATGGTAGGCAGCTCCGCGTTGACTTCAGCAAGTCTAACACTGAGCGGGCTGAGAGGCAACCCAGGAGGAACGACTCTGCTCAGGATGGGCAGTAGAGTACTGCATTTGTGTTGATGATTTCAAAAATATGACTGGTAAGGCGTCAGCACCTTTGGATCTTCTACCTTGTCATTCCATATTATGTTGATAGCTAGGGGTACATGTATCATAGTAGAGGAGTGTCCGGCGTTCTTGTCACTTATATCCTACTGTACATGACACGAAAGAGGATGAGGTGTTGTAGTAGTATATATATGTAATGAAGCCTGTAAGTGCAAACTTGAGCTTTACGATTGAGAGGACATGCCACAATGTGCAAAGTTGTCGGCATCTGATTACTACAAACGGACATCAGTAGAAAGCCGAGGTCGCTCGGCCTCCACACCAGCCCCACCACGCTACCCCATCAATGAGTTGCTGATCAATATATCGTAACATCTTGCCTCTGACAGCTCGCAACCTCCATTCCCCTGTATCATATACTGTCTCTTTGTCGCTCTGAGTGCGGCGTTCTACATTGCCACCGAATATTTGGCGTATCCGCATTTTTCCCCATGTCTTTCCTCGGCGGCGCAGAGTGCTCGACAGGCGCCAACCCCCTCAGTCAGTTCACAAAGCATGTTCAAGATGATAAGTCTCTGCAGAGAGATCGTCTGGTCGGACGCGGGCCTGGTGGTATGCAAGAAGGCATGCGCAGCCAGCAGATGGGTGGTCCTCAGGATGGTGTAAGTTCAATAGGCCACGCATATACAGTATGTTCAGAAAGGGAAAGGTCTGACAATGTGCTGTAGATGATGAACGAATTCATGCAACAGAATGCACAGCTCCCTCAAGGGCCCGGACCTGCGTCACCATTCGCAATGGAACAAATGCGGAGGGAGCTAGAGCGCGCACAACATAGCGGATCGCCTGCATGGGCAGCCGAGTTTGACCCAGGGATGCAGGCACCACAGATGGGACCTTCAATGCAAGAGCAGCGTCCGGCTGGTTTCAATCCCGCTGAGTTCGCAAAGTTTCAGCAAATGAACCCCGCAGAGCGCACAGCAAGCCCATCAACCGCCGCCCAACCCTCGATGATGGGATACCAACGACCGATGCAGAACTTTGGAATGGGAATGGGAATGGGCATAGGTGGTATGGGAATGATGCAGCAACCGTTTGCGCCACAAAATTTCCAGCAGCCAATGCAGGCCTCCGGCAAAGGCAAAGAGCGTATGGTGGAGCTTGACGACCAAGACTGGGAAGCTCAGTTCGCACAGCTGGAACAGACTGACCAGCAGAACCTAGAAGCGCTGGACGCAGAGGCCAACAGGGAGATAGAAGCCGAGCTGAACGAAATGGACAGGTCAGTAGAAGATGTCGACTTTGGCGACTTCGAGTCCGTCTGGAAAGGAATCCAAGCTGAGACAGAACGCGCTAGGCACCTTGCTGATGAGTCCAACTTCGCTGATGGCATGCACATGGGCGACCTGGACCAGTGGGAAGGCTTTGATGGCCTCAACACACACTCAGTCCGCGATCCCGCCATGGGGGACTACCTTTTCGAGCAGGAGAATCTTTTCAAAAATGTTAGCAACCCTTTCGAAGAGGGCGTCAAGATAATGGAAGAAGGCGGCAACCTCTCTCTCGCTGCTCTCGCTTTCGAAGCCGCAGTCCAAAAAGACCCAAACCATATCGCGGCCTGGGTGAAACTAGGCGAATCACAGGCCCAGAACGAAAAGGAGACACCAGCTATCCGCGCGCTGGAGCACGCACTCAAGCAAGATCCTTCAAACCTCGAGGCTCTGATGGGTTTGGCCGTGTCATATACGAACGAAGGCTACGAGTCGACCGCCTACCGAACTCTCGAGCGTTGGGTGGCAACAAAATACCCCAGTCTGATCAAAGAACCACTTTCCTCAGACGCAGAAATGGGCTTCACAGACCGCCATCTCCTCCACGAAAAAGTCACAAATCTTTACATCCAAGCCGCGCAGCTCTCTCCATCTGGCGAGCAAATGGACCCAGATGTACAAGTCGGGCTCGGTGTACTTTTCTATGGCGTAGAAGAGTATGACAAAGCAGTAGACTGTTTCGGTGCTGCGCTTGCAAGCACTGAATCTGGCGTCAGCAATTCCTCAGGACAGGTGCATCTCCTGTGGAACCGGCTGGGCGCGACGCTTGCCAACTCTGGTCGCAGCGAGGAGGCTATCGATGCATATTCCCGCGCGCTTGCTCTGCGGCCTAACTTTGTTCGCGCGAGGTACAACTTAGGCGTAAGTTGCATAAACATTGGGTGTTTTACCGAAGCAGCGCAACACCTTCTCGGTGCGCTGGCCATGCACAAAGTCGTCGAGGCAGAGGGCAAGGAAAAGGCGCGTGAAGTTGTTGGCGACGGCGTATCGGAGAGCCAATTGGATAACATGATCCATCAAAACCAGAGTACGAACCTATACGATACACTGAGGAGAGTGTTTGGACAGATGGGTAGGAGAGATTTGGCAGATGTTGTGGGTCCAGGCATGGACGTTGAGCGCTTTCGAGGCGAGTTTGAGTTTTGAAGACGATGGTGTGGAGACGGAGGGATGGGGTGATAATGAAGATGACCCCCAAAGAGAGGCACGCCTGAGAGCTGCAGAGAGTCTCGGTTATGAAATTACAAGGGATATCGAAACGCAGAGAAAGGACGTGGATACACGCCCGCAAGAATACGACAATTGGCTGTTGGAGAAGAAAGTCAAGATCCACAACGACTGGGGCGAAGAAAATGTAGGGGATAGCTGCTGCTTCGGCATAAGGACTGTCGATGTGGGTATGGATTGTATCTGGAAACTCCACGGTGGTATTTAAGTGTCTGGGTCAACGTAGGTGACACATATGTGGTATAGAGCCAAATATCTAGACGAGACCATACGAACGTTTTTTTTTTTTTTGACCATTTTCGCTGTATCACTTATCGCTACACTTTTACAGTGCCACTTATAAAACATGGCCCCTTCCCAAACCTGATGCCGTTTTAGCCAAGACCCTAAAGCACGGCGCTACACTCTTGCGACTGCGTTGTGCGTGTGTCAAGATTGTCCAAAAAAAAAGCATCTACAGCCATGCCCGTAAAAAGATGATTCGACCCAGACTTGAACTGGAGACCTTCAGTGTTCTAACGATATGTTAGACTGACGTGATAACCAACTACACCATCGAACCTTTTCAGTTATCTGGATATGTGTAATTTTTCAAATGTTAGATATATATTTTACCAAATGTTTGTCACATTGCTCCACGATGACATTTCACACATCTGTCTGCACAAATGGGATACGTTGAAAACATCCGGACATATTAGAATCTCTAATTATGTTTCATTATTTATGTACTAGTTGATAACTTATGTCATTGCTGATCCTATCCTGCGAAAGGGACAGCAGGTACCTTCTCAGAGCCATGAGAGCGCTCATAGTAGTGGATAGCACCCTTGGTCTTTGCGCAGTTGGTCTGGTAAGTCGCACTAGCATCGACGGGAACCGTCTTACCCTCTTGAGGACGGCCGTAGACATGCTCGTAGTACCAGACTTCACTGAGTACAGTGTACCCATTGTCTGTAGTGTTTTTACCAGCATCGGTAGCATTGAACCTTGGACCCGAGCACCCAATGAATGGGATACCGCCGTGCTTTTTGGCCAAAGTATCCCTGAAGTCGGTGTACGAATAAGTAGTGCTGTTGGAAGGTACAATCTTCTTGGATTTCAACCACTTAAAGGTGGGGAAACGCTGATAATACTTGATGGTCGTCTCGAAAAAGTCGACAACATCCTCGTGCTGGCGGTACTGCGGGCCGTAGCAGGGCGTGTTGAAGGTGCTGAAGCAAGTGGCATGCTTGCTGAACTCGTGGCCCCAGAATCCGGGATTGTCTTGGTTCTGGGCAACCCAGTAGGTGTTCATGTACTCAAGGAGATCGTAGCGGCCGAATGGCTCAAGAAAGGTGCCGATGTTGGGGCCGGTGTAGGGCGGGACGACAGTGCCGTTCTTGAGGCCATTGGTAGTATTTGGCGAGGGTATGGGATCGTACTGGCGGGTCAAGTCACAGTATTGTGTATAGCTAATGAAATGTTAGAGTCAATGGTCTCTAAAACATAGCACAGATTACTGACCTGCCATTGCAGAAGTCGGGCCACAGGCCGTGGAGAGACCAAGTATCCTTGGGCAGGACTTGACCTTGGGATTCGAGACCAGTATATGTATCCCAGAACTGAGTGCTAAGAACAAGGCCACCGAAAGTCTCAGTACAGCATGAATCGACGTCAGATGCATTCTGGGCCGGACAAGACAGAAGGGGCTTTTGAAGCTGGCATGTGTGATTAAGCTTACTCAATCCAGGGTAGAGTTGAGCACTAGCTGTGTTCGCAAGCAAAGCTGCGGCACCAGCGACTGTAAAGGTACTGCGCATATTGAAACTCGACTGGGAGTAGACACAATTGCTTTGGGAATTGTATGAGAACCCACCCGTAAACCTGGGAACAGGAAGCTCTTAAACTCGTCTACAGTCTACATGGTACGGAAGCTCTTTTCCACATGCGGCAGGTGATTGCAAAAAACCCTTGTTCGTGCTCTGGAGCCATCGTCGCTCTTCGCCGCCCGGAGTACCTGCAGGTAAGCTAGAGTGCATGGTTGATCTCACGTGCGATGTTGATTGGATACGGATAAGATAAGGCTTGACAAGCGGTGCTCTAATGCTTGTACAGATCAGTTACCGTCTCCGAGAACGCATGGTTTTAAGGACGGTGTGTCAACGAGCTTCAGCCACATTTCAAGAAGATGGTCGCATCGCGGCCAGATGCCTGCTTCGAGTGAATGAAAATGCCAACGTGGGAAGAGCGATAGGTGAGTAGCGGAAATCGGAGTCTTGCGCACGACGCCGACAGGAGCAAGCCACAACAGACGCCAAGTGAGCTTTTTTAAAATAAACACTCGTTTGACAAACACGTCAAACTGTCAAAGACCTGTCCTTAATGAGACGCCCAGACAAACCCCTTCTAGTTCGCACGGAAGCTGACGCAAACGGGCCATCGGCCAAACTTACTCTCCGCGGCGCATTCGTTCATCCCGCTATCTCCGTTCTCATTGTCTATAACATCATTATTCTCAGCCTGATCATGCCTGCTCGAACCGCTTTCGCTGAAGCTCGTCATTTTTTAGACGTTGGACTCAGAGTGGAGTTACCATGCCGCCAAAATCTGTCGTGAGCACGCTGCAATCTTTGCAACCAGAAAAGTTCACTACAGCGCATCATATTGGAAATCCACCAACAGGCTTCAAGAACCCATGGGCTTCATATAATAGCTCTGGCCTCGTTGGCGCAATTCGCACACGATTTAAAACACCTAAGAACTTTGTTCCTATTCCTGCTGATCGTCTTGGCCTTGTTCAGGTTCGTAGGCCTGACTTTGGTGCACAGCAGGATGGACTTAAAGCGACTTGGATAGGCCATGCTAGTTTCCTCATTGAAACAAGCAGACAAGAAGGAACAGAGAGAGGAGTGCGTATATTGATTGACCCTGTCTGGAGTGATAGAGTGGGACCTTATGGTAAGATAGAGGTCACGCTTGGACCGAAGGGCAGTGGCTGACCTACCTGTAGGTATGGTGGGCCCAGTAAGGTTTACGCCTCCGCCTTGTTCAATTTCAGAGCTCCCGGACGTGGACGCCGTCGTCATAAGCCATGACCATTACGACCACCTTGATTCAGACACGCTCAAGAAAGTTAATGCCAAACAGAACGGTGAAATACGCTTCTTCTGTGGATTAGGTGTGAAAGCAATACTGACCGGTCTTGGCATTGGAATCAAAGCGGACCAAGTGACAGAGCTGGACTGGTGGAATGGCGTAACATTACAAACAGAGACTGCGGGCTCTGTTGACTTAGTATGCACACCAGCACAACACCGCTCAGGCCGTGCGCCCTGGAATTTTGATGGGACTTTATGGTGTTCATGGATCGTTAGGGAATCACAGCCAAATGGTAAGAAGCTCTTCTTTGCCGGCGACACAGGGTACTGTCATGTGACGTCTGACTCGCAATTCGATCACCGCGATGCGCCACACGATCCGTGTCCCGCCTTCAAACAAGTCGGCGAGCTTTACGGTCCATTTGATCTTGCACTCCTGCCAATTGGTTGCTTCAAACCACGATCGGTGCTGTCTGGTCAGCACTCAAGTCCCGAGGATTCGTTATCAATACATAAGGATGTGAGGAGCATGAAAAGCATAGGGATGCATTACGGCACCTTGCGTGGAGCATATTCTGCAGCTTATGAGCCTGTTCTGGAGCCGCCTGAGCGGTGGAAGAACGGTGCAGAGGCCGCGGGCTACACATGGGGAAAGGAAGTAGGGCTGTGCGATATTGGAGAGACAGTAATAGTATAACCTGACATGAATTCTTGCTGGCGGGCTTGGACTTGAAGTACACAGTTATCGTGTATTGCAGCTCGATTGCCGGACCTATCAAATACAGGAGTGGGTCTTCGGTGAATCCTGACACCATACAACACAGCCTTGACGTCTACACAGTATTGCTGAAGATGCCACCACGTCTTAGTATGTGGAAGTGTAAAAAATGTGATTTGATAAACCGTAGCTAGGCTGTGACTGTAATTACAGTGTGAGTTATCGTGCCATTTCTTCTAGAGGACGCCAAAAATAGGCCCACCTGCCTTGCCCACTATCGACACTCTGAGAACGCCAATGCCCAGTGACAGACGTCAAGTCATAGCACTGCTCTGGCGTTACGATGCCATCCTGTCCTCGCATTCAATCACCATAGTCCTGCCCAGCTGCACCATGGACAGCATCCGATATTGTACCGGTATGCAATCAAGAAGCCCTCAAAGCCGCTCAGAAACGCATGTTTTCAACCACCAAGCTGAATACTGAGTTACATATTGATGAGGTTATTATTGCAAGAGGTAGATGAGCTTTTGTGAAGGCGATGGACAGAGAACAAAGTGTTAGCTGAAGAATGGAACACACGAGTTCAGAAACTGGGAGTTGTTTTTGTCGAGAAAAGAAGAAAAGAACAAAAGAAGGCATTAGAAAGTTACCAGGTATCTTTTTTTCAAGTATGGAGTCTATAGCGTAAGTTGAAATACATGACTCGAACTTGTGCTCATGATTGAGCATGGGTCACTTTGCTAAAGATGTAATGCAATACACAGCTCGCAATTTTGGCATGCCGTATTGGGCATGTTGACAAGTTGTGTGACCGATCGAACGCGTGCGGAAATTTTGATCATGTTATAAAGAAATGTGTAGAAAATGCGGAGGTGAAAGAGCTCGGTGGTGCGCCACAAAAGGGAAGCGAATTAGAGGTTATTGACGAGCTAGCGTGGCGCTAGAGCTGCTACCAGAAACATTTCCCTAAATTTCAAAGATCGCCAAACAACACTCTCTCCGATTCACCACTCACGCCTGTCGCATGCCTGCCGATATGACGAAACGAAAGCGCGGAAGCGACGAAGAGAAAACCGTTGACATTGGACTCGGCGCGACATTGGCGCACCTGAGGGATGAAAACCAGCCCAATGCGGCAACGAATGCTGTCGAGGATGATGAAGGCTGGACTGTAGCCGGCGGCTCCAAGAGGAGGAGGAAAGAGCGTACAGGCTCCAACAACTTCCATGGTGGCCGTCGGGAATCAGGTGCTGGCATACAACGCTCCCAGCTTGAAGATGTCCAGCGCCTCGACAACCCCTTTGCTCCAGATGGCGAGAAGCTAGGAGATCGCATAATACCTCAGGAGAATCCATTCTCAACGAATAAGAGCGGCGTTGAGACTGCGCTGAAAGATGCAAGCACTATCAGAGAAGAGCGGCGCAAAGAGCGAAAGCTTGAGAGGAACTATCCGTCTATTGAACATTCACATCACGCTCGGCTTCAATCACACGTGAAGATTACCGATCTACAATCTCTAGTACTCTATCTACTTGCAGATGGTAATGCGCCTCAATGGGTCTCAGTGCGCAACCGGACCAGCATTCGACAAGTTGTCTTGCTTATGGTTCCTGGGCTGGAGCTCGGCATGTTCAATGGCAAAGTTCCACTTGAAGCTGTTAGCACTATGGATACAGATGCACCAGCTGCTGAAAAAGTGTCTGCTGACGTTGTGCCTGTTCCCCAAGAAAATACTCCTGCGATGAAAGACAAGTCAAAGTACCTGCGCATAGCAGACAGCGAATACTATCCTGCGAGCCTAAATCCCAACAAAATGCCTAGTGCATTGAAGCCACTCTCTGATATTTTCGAGCATGTATGGCCAATCAAGGCTCAAGGCGAACATCGCGGTAATCAATATGTCAGGGTGCATTCGCCTATTCACACAATGCTAACTTCCCAAATACCCAAGTCGAAGGAGGAGAAGCAATTGAAGAAAAGCGGTAGTCACAAAGGACCCATGCCGCAGAATTCTAAGCACTGGGAGAATAAACGAACTCGAATTACTGAATACATTGCGACTCTCGCCGAACAACAGGAGAACGAATACGTGCTTCATCCAGCATGGTTCACAACAGCAGAAGCCAAGGATGCTGCGCGCAAACAGAGACAAGAGTCAGGGCAGTCGATTGACGACGGATGGGTTGACACCAATGTCGCAAGACTTGAGGATGGTAATGTGCCCGAGAGTGAAGTGGAACAGGGCAGTGTGACCGCTGGACGCCATATCCTTTCGGTCGACTGCGAGATGTGCAAAGCTGAGAACGACCAGCTTGTACTGACACGAATTAGCCTGCTCAATTGGGATGGCAGTGTTGCGATGGATAAACTCGTCAAGCCAGATGTGCCTATCAAGGATTATTTGACTCAGTGGTCAGGTATCACGCCGGCCATGCTGGAAAATGTCACAACCACTCTGTCGGACATTCAGAAAGAGCTATTGGAACTCATCACCCCGCATACAATCCTCGTAGGACACTCACTGAACTCGGATCTAAACGCAATGAAACTCACGCACCCGTTCATCATCGATACAGGCATTCTCTTTCCTCATCCTCGCGGACCACCTTACAAGCAGTCTTTGAAATGGCTCGCTGGAAAGTACCTTCAACGAGAAGTGCAGAAGGGCACCAATGGCCACGACAGTATTGAAGACTCAAAGACTTGTCTCGATTTGGTCAAGCAAAAGTGTGAAAAGGGCCCCAAATGGGGGTCGGGCGACACGAACGCGGAATCTATCTTCAAAAGGCTTGGGCGTACGCAAAGACCAAAATCAAATAGTGAGATGCGCACAGGAGCTGTCATTGATTGGGGCGAACCACAACGTGGACACGGCGGCCAGGCACAGTTCTCCAAAGGATGCAAAACAGACGAACAAGTTGTAGAGGCGATTGATGGTGCCTTGAAAGGGATTTTAGAAACAAGGGATGGCGCCACTGGAAAAGTAGACTTTGTCTGGGCACGCCTCCGCGAACTGGAGCTCGCCCGTGGCTGGTGGGATGATGCTAAGACTGCAGACGTTGAGCAAATTCGACAAAGCGCCCTGCAGAGGCTGGGCCTTTTGAAGGACGGTGAAGACGAAGTCGAAGTTAAAGGGCCAAAGCTCGGCGAAGCCGTTTCGAGAACCATCAACCACATCACCCAGATCTACGACTCATTGCCACACTGTACGGCATTCATTGTATACAGTGGTACAGGCGACCCTCGAGAGATTCGTCGATTGCAAGCGATGCAGCAACAGTATCGCCGAGAGTACGCTACTAAGAACTGGGATAATCTGAGTGTGAAATGGACGGACACAGAAGTGCAGGCACTTTCACAAGCCTGTCAAGACGCGCGCAACGGCATTGGGTTTATTGTCGTTAAGTGAGATGCAAATGTCTGTGTCTCACGTGTGCTACACGTGGAGTAACACATGGGTTTCAAGCTGAGCTTTCGTGCTGATGCAGGCGCCTGCAGTACACCCTCATCGATGATGGCCACATGTATAACAATGGTGCCAATTGAAGTTTTTATGTTGAATCCAGTGCCGCATATCAGATCTCACGGGATACCTGAGGCTGGCAATTTAGACCAGGTGGCGTTACACCATCATGATCAAACACGCGATTAGCGTAAATAGCAGAGCTCCCGCTAAGCGCTATATAGGCTCAGCCTGCTTCTTTCCAAGTCATTTCCGAATTGTGCATTGTGAACGCCCCTGCAGCCGTTCTCCTTTACAGGTAAGCAGATAGCTTTGATGATTAATAGTACTATACCTGGTATGTGCAGCAAAAGTAAGTACTGAGTGCAATGAACATATCTTTGGGAAATATTACCTCTGTCCACCTCTGTTTCGCGGAGTCGAACATAGTTCATAGTATGTTTTTGGGATATCTAGTGGGCCCGATAAGGATCCCTATTCGGCCCTTCCTTGCTTACTTCCAAGTCTATATACTAACAATCAGCTTAGTGATGAGCGAGAATGATGATAGGCAGCAGGTTTATGAATAAATGAATACTGACCAGGTTCTGGAACCGCATAAGCCGGTAAAGCCATATTAGTGCGTTCTTTTTCGTGATTGCATGCGTCTATCCAGTTAGCGCGTCTGTCATGAGACGCTAAATCATTAACTTCTGCTAATCTTAATACCCTTTTCCTCTCTGAGCTTCCATCGGCTGCTTTCTGGCGCAAGCCTTTTTTCGTTGCTCGGATCCCAACAATCTCTCAATCTCGTATAGCATTTTACGATTTTATCCACGTCTTTACCCTCTGTTCCGAATCCTGAAACGCAGCGGCACCGCTGCTAGGACAAGTACCAAATTTGCCCGTAGTACAACACCGCTACATCAATTTTGGGTACTGTGCTTCTATCTGCCATCACTGCTTGTGAAAACTTCATGTTTTAGGAAGTCAAGCGGCTGTTTTGGTCTACACTCACATACACACACACACACACTCTCTCTCTCTCTGTCTCTATCTCTCTCTCTCTCTTTCTGCCTGTCTCTCCGTCTCTAGACTGTGGGCCCGTTTCCATGTACTACATCGCGAACTTGGCAACGACTTGTCTGGAGATTACAATAAATTCAAGCGCAAAACACTGCTCATGGCGGGCACCAGACGACAATCTCGTGCTCGCGACACTGCCAGTACACATCAGCGGCAACGCTCCGTGTCCCTGGTAGCATCTGTTGTGCCAGAGACAGCAATCACTACATCTCCAACGGTCGTTGAGATTGCTGAAAGCGTTGACGAGGGTTCTCCACGCCCTGGAAATTATTCACAATCTGAGGCGCAGATCAATCGTTCGATCCTGGCATTTTGCAAAAAGTGCAATAGCAAGATCGGTGAATTTTACAATTCGTGGCACAAGGCCACCGGCAGCTATTACAGTCCTGCTTTGCTCGGGTCTTACAGAAGTTTGCTACGAAGTACGGGCCAAAGGAAAGAGGCGTCAGATAAGACCGAATTAGCAGGATGGTAAGCGCATCAACTTCCTTGCATATTAAGCCCTATAACGCGTTGTCGCACGATTGCTATTCCCAGTCAAGTACCCGATAATGCCTTAGCATTAACGAGCGTGTCCCGGCACCAATCAAAGCGGTCTGGTACATTGAATTAAAATTCTTTTGGCGCACCTACGTAGTCATCACAGATTACCTCCACCCTATACCTTTAGCATCTATTAAGTCGTTGGGCCCGCACTTTTCTGGCCTTGTTTTGGCATCCCGCTGACGGACTGTAGTATCATAGACCTGACCTACTGTCCAGGCTGCGACAATTGTCTTGGGTTTGTAGTCATTGACACCCCTGCAGATAGAAAGAGATTTCAGTAAGTCACATATCCCCGTCTCATGGTGTTCCTGTTATCCACTATGGCCCGATTTGCCCCTGCTCTGCGTCGCCGAGGCGTGCACTACAATCAAAGCTCCACACACAACCTGCATTTGACATCAACGGTTACTACCTTATATGCACGATGCTATGACCACTGTCTTCTGTTGCTGACTCGATACTCTACAGTGGCCGGGAGTTCTTCAAACTTCAGCGCATTGAATTGCGCTGCGAGATATCGCCACATAAGACCATCATTGTAGAACCACAGGAAGACTCAGCGCCAGATTTGGTAACCTTCGAAGGTTCAGCAAGTCCATCCTCTGGCCCTAAGAACACAGCCACGGAAATCATGGATCTCGATACGCCCCTATCATCGTCACACCCATTATGGACCCGGTCTGCGCAAACTGAACCCCATCAATTGCACCTCCGGTCGCAAGTCAAGGAATCTTTAGGACAATTACCAAAATTGAATGATGTTCTGCCGACAGCAGCAATATTGCATCCTCCAAAAGACCAAAACAGAGCATCTCCGGCTACAGCTCCCCTGTTAGTATCTCCACAGCCTGCACAATCCCGCTTCGAAAACACCATTGGAAGCTCAACCAAAACCGCTCAGTCGCTACCGGCTTCCAAGTGTCAAGACAGCAAATACAGTTATCCTCACGAACCACGTGAGGTGTACTTTGATGCCATTGAGCGTTTACAGACGCAAACAGCAGTAAACACCAGTGCATTAGCTGCTCAAGCTCGCAGTCAGGCAGATGTCGCAGAAATGGTCCGGCAGATGGAATATAATCTTCGCCATGAATTTCAGTCCCAACTGCGCCGACAAGAACAAGACTTGCTTAAGGTGAATGATTTTTTGGCTCAAATACATCACGAACTGCAAGACTGCCATCAAAGCATTGCAAATCTCGCTCATGAGGCGAGTGCTACTCGCACCGAAAATGCACGGCGTTCGAGCGGAGTGATGTCATCTAGCCATCAAGATGAAGCTCTTGAGTTGATAGCTCGACGACTCGGAGAGGTGTCGCACAGGACAACTGACCTTGAGACCCTGAGAGAACATGTGGCGATATTAAGTGGCAAAATTCAACGGCTCGAATCCGAGACAGCCACTGCACTCAATCCGCATCAGCGCTCAGCACTTCCCCCATACCAACCTACACACTCAGCTTCAATTGCTCATGCAGCACCCCCACATTCAAATTATGGCCCTCCGGTTCAGACACCTGCTCGACCGACTTCAATTCCACAACCAGCCCCACACTACGAAAAACCTGTCCTAGCAGTGTCCACAGAGAGCGCTCAAAAGCAAGAGCCTACGCCGGGCCAAAATGGCTGGGTCAATGCAAATGCCGGAGTGAAACGAGTCCTTGAGAGTCGAACAAGTAGCCCGCACGATGGTACAAGTTCAACACCAGGATCACCAAAGCGCCCAAGATTGACTACTGGGGAGTCTCAAGACTCCCGCTCAATGTCTCAAATACTTCCTGGGCCACCACATATACTCCCGTCTCAAGCACAACCTGTCATTGTGCCACAGCCGCGACCGCAATCAGGAACGCCTGCTGAATCGCAATTGGCACTAACATCACCACAGGTCAGCACCCCACATGAAACCCAGGATGGCCTCGTAGATCATGTCTGGCGGTCTGAATCGCAGCGTACAGCTGAATCCCGTGCCACTCGCGGAAGAGGCTCCCGAGGTGGTCGAGGTCCAGGCAGCCGGGGTGGCCGTGTACGCAAGAGCATGCAGACACGGCAACACTCTTTTGGAACACCAGAGTGGGAAAGAGATAGTTGGGAAAGCGCACACAACTCGCAGACCAGCCCGACTGATTTTGACGAGCACGCTGTACATCCAGCTAGGAGCATCGTGCGACGGGGAGGCGGAAGGAGTGGAGTGCGGGGTGGCTGCTCGCCGATGGAGCGAGTGAGCGAGTGGACACCAGAGATAGGATCTCGTAGCGTTTACCACGACCCACCCAGCGAGGCCAAAAAGACCAGATCCAAGCCAGTCCGTAACGAAGAGGGAATATTAGTTCGCAAAGATGGCCGACCGGATAGACGTTCACAGTCATCTGCTGCAAATCTCAGGAAAGTGCACGCCCGTAAGGAGGGGCAACAAAAAGAAGGGACGACAGGAGCTACGCCAACTAGCCTCCAGGTCTCGATGTCCGCAGGCCCGGATACGCCCAGTCCAACTCTTCGGGGTCATCTCGAGCAAGACATCACAAACAGCGTGCGTAAGAGACATAATGAAATATTGAATAAGATCTTCCCTGATGGCGTGGATACCTCGCGGAAGCAGTACGACTATGCACATCAGGTGTTTAATGAAGATCGCGACCACATCGCACATCAGCGTTCGCAGTCTTCCAGAGCGGTCAAGACCGCGCTTCGGATCAAGAAGGAGCTTGCGAGGCGCACTGAGATTGCTGAGACACAAACTTCTACAGAAAGCAGTGTAGATATGGATGATGCAGGAACTTCCGTGCAGGATCGCACACAGAACGACGTTCAAACCATCCATGCCGAATCAGCCGATAAATCAGAAGATGAAAATCGACACCAAGTCCAAAACCACGCAACTCTAGAACATAAAAGCAGAGTGCAAGTACCGGAGACTCGGACCACAGATGGCCCGGCCACGATGGTAGCTGCGTCAATAGAGGCAGCGTAGGACGGATTTTCATAACCTTCTGGTGGCCTTAGATGTCAAGATGAAGTGAATAGACAGGATGAGCGTTAAACATGAGCGTTGACGATTCCAAGATGCTACCTTCAAGGTCTAGATCTATCTTAACCCCGTCCACGATCTCTTGTTCCTGGTCGTCTCCAAGTGTCCAGCATAACTTGGGTGTCTCCAACGGCAACCTTCAGGTAATAGCATCTCAATCCATCGCTGGGCTGTGTATGCTTCACTGGAGACATTCAGAGTACCTCGCCAAGAGCGAAACTGGCATGGACTCTCGAGTCGACTAAGGGTAACGAGCACTATGACGTCGCCACCTCTTGCAAATGTGCCGAGTCTCCAATGAACGGGTAGTTTTTGTAGCCGTCAAACTTTAGGATATCCAGCTCCTCCAATTGCACACCCCTTAACATGCGGACCTGCAATTTATCAGCATTTCAGATTTACGTGTACGCGTATAGCTGCTAGTGCAGTGCTTACATTTACCCCCATAAGATCTGGCACGTTCTCTCCCATTGTCTTCAATCTCGGATCAAACCATACACTGGACCCGCAATCGCCGCAGAATTTGTGCAAGAGTTGCTTCTGTCCAAAGCTGTGCGACTTCAATACTTCCTCGCCTTGATGAATAACTATATCTTGTCGGCGTGGGTACAACAATAGGTAACCATTCTTGGTACAGATGGTGCAGTTGCAACTGCCTACTTTTTGAAACGGCAGAGGTGGAGAGAGAGTCACTGTGTACTGGATAGCGCCACAGTGGCAGCTTGCGGCATATTTTGAGGAATTATTAGGGTCGAAGATGGGAAGGCTAGCAAGGAAGGCGGTTTGAATATCATTGAGTGGCGCCATGATTATGAGGACGTTAACCGGGAGCTGTTTTTTAAGGTATTGCTGATGTTTGTATATACATATATATATGCGGTCTCAGGCATGTATGAAGCAGATGTTTGAGTGGGGCCGCTCCGGCTGATGTTGGACGCTTCAGGTTATAGCCAACAAAAAAATCTAGAATGATGCTCATGAGTGAGATTCGCAAAAATATGGCCTGTGCCAATGCACAGCAGGTCAAGGACTGAGTCAGCCTGGTGTCAGAATGTATTCTTGCATTTTAAATCGTCGTAACGTTGCTGTAGTAAAGCCAGAGCAATGAGTGTGATTCCAAGGATGGAGAGGAGGAAAAAAAACTCGCCGTCAACATGCCGGTAGCAGAAACTAACTACTCTACTTAGCAGACAATGCCAACAAAGCCTGCATTCTGGACCTTGACCGCTTCTTCCAAGCTCGCCACTTTCTTGAAATTCTTCGGATGTACCACCTTACACTGATGTACAGTAGCACCAACAAACACTATCGAGTCACCCTTTAGGGCCTCATAATACATCATCACACCGGCTGCCTTTCTAGACTCCGCAACAAGCAGCTTGGCTCCAGCTGGACGATAACGGTTCTGTGTAATGATGAAGTACTGAACGTTATGCTTGCTGTCTTCAGGGACCACTTCCACATCAAGGGCACGTGAAAGGTAGACAGAAGGGATGTCAGTGCTACCCACATCTACGATGGGGAATTCGTTACGACGTTGACGAAAACGTTCGACACCGGGAACGTTGGCACCATTGCAATCAGCGCTTCGCGATGTCTCGACAAGGTACTCTTCCTCAACACCGGCAGCCATCAGCCAGGACCATTTCCTGACATCTTTGTCGCCGAAAGGGTATGTGGCAACGTATATGCTTCGCATCATTGGAGATGCGAGTTCCGTGATGCCGTCCTCTTTGCCGACTTTCTCGAGAAGTTGTGTCGCCGAATTTAAGGATCGACTCTCGTAGTACGGAGCTGGAGGGGGGTAATGAGGTGATGGTGTGTAGCGATGAGGAGGAACAGCTCGGACAGCACGACGGGGACGATGATATTCTTCGTCAATGGATTCGATGCTGTCTTTACGAACCAGTACTGGCTTCCTGTCGCAGATGCAATCTTCATTGTGCTTTTTATCATCAAACGCAGGCTTTGTGTTGATTGTGCACTCATGGGAGGAAGCGTCACCCGCCTTGGGAAGCTCGTGGGTAGCGGTATCCATGTTACTTTGAGGTAAGGGCGTGGGGTTGAGCAGGGTCCACTCGTCCTCAGTCTGAGAGCTCATGTACACGTAAAGTATTAAGCAGATTGTTTGCCGACTTCAACTCAAATATTAAGGGGACGAAGGGAGAAGTGATGGGCTGAAGCAAGATGGCAATGGCAGGCTTTATAAATTGCATCACTTGAATGAACCAGTCAGCAGCAGCCTTGTGCCTAATCGGTCTGGGGTTGTCTCACATGGCCAATCGTATCGATTGGCTGCAATGCGAAGTTGAGTAAAGCGGAAACTGGTGGGTCGCTCACAGAGCTGTAGGTTTGGTGTTGCCGGCCTCATTGCTGCCTGCAGGAGTAGGCTACGAACATGCACCCAGAGGTGTATGTGAAACCAATATAGAAGCGCACAGCAATCTATGACTTCCGGTTCAGACTTGTGGAACGAGGCACTGTACATGTGATGGACAGTATGTCGCTCGTGCCAGCTGAAGAAGTGACGATGGCCAAGCGAGCTACGCCCAATCACGACCACTCATGCTGGAACATCTTCACTTTGATCAGGCTATGGCTCAGTAAATTGGGCCTCAGATCAGCATATAATGGAGACGGTCCCATTTGGTCGCAATCTCGAGGGTTCAAGCATATGAACGGTGGGAGAAAGACCTGACAGCGCCCGAAATGTTGATAGGATGGAGAAGTCGAATAAACTGAACATGACCCCAAATGATTTCGTGATCTGGCCGCGCAATGAATCAAATGTTGAGGGATTTGGGATTGTATCTGTTATCTTGCATTCCTGCTCACGATAGGAAACTTCCTAACTTATTGGATTGCGTCCTCCAATTCTGCTCAAACCCGAAACCCCAAAAAAACAGCTCGATTCGCTGGCCTTTTTGTTGAACAATTTCTATTCTTGAGGCCACAGTTACGTTCTTAGAATATTTGAACATCTGTAAAGAGGTGGTGGGTGCTATACACTATTTCCGAACTACTTATAGCCCAGACCCTACTCAAAGATATCAAGGCTGCAACAACGAGATGCTATGTCAGACCTGCACAGCTTCAGTATGCATTCTCAGGCATTTCTTTGTTTTGCAATACTCATTGGAAACGCTTCGTCTTTTCCATTGTAGGGCAATAAAGTTTCAGGACCCTTACCATGTTTCCCACATTCTTGCATTCGTGTATTTGTGCATCCACGTACCCGCATATTCGAGGTTCTAGAGCCAGCTCAATGTGCTAATCAAAAACTACAATCAATATTCCAAGCTTTCAAAGAAGGTACTTGGGCTGTGAGACTGCAAAGAAGAAGGATAGCCTGCTTGAGGTTGCTCAGGAAGCGAAATCGAAATAGTTTAAACTGTCGTCCAAAAACCCATTCGCCCAACACAGCTAGGCTCTTCTCCTTGGCCTCGCGATACTACAAAGTAAGAACATGGGCTGCTATTCATCGAATACTAAATCCAGGCCACGTGCTGATAATTGACAGACCATTCCCTGTACTTCCACTTCCAGCGCAAAATGATTGCTACATGTGAGCTCTAACGAGCCTTAGGTTCTGTATGTCCAACAGCGGTGGAGGCCGGAGTAAAAATAACGATAGATTGTGATTGTTGGAAGGCAAAAAAAGATGGACGCTGTGGGAATTGAACCCACGACCTTTCACAAGTGCGATCTGAAGATGCGAAGCGAAAATCATACCCCTAGACCAAGCGCCCTACGCCTATTGATATTTACTCATAGAATAAAATAATATATAATTCCATTTTTTAATTTTAGAACAGTGTTCTAATCAAAATCAGTGATTACGATTGACTTTTTAGCTCGAGAAGATGCCCGTCCGCCAAACCACTAGCACATGTCTACAGGCATACCAAAAGTTTTGATTGCATGCTTTGTACTGTCCCGTACAATGGCTTGAGTTGCCTGGATAGCAAGGGAGAGCGTGCGATGGGCTTCAGAATCGGACTCTGCACCTCCACGTGGTGAAGCCTGGGAACCTGACTCTTTCAGAGCTCAGAGCCAGCGCGGAGACGTCTTATCGATGGTAGAAATGATGAACACTGTCTGTGGTGAGACAGCACAGGGATTTCACCTCAACACCACGACATGCACCACAACAGGAGTCTCTTTACTTCTGTTGTTTAAACACACAAGGGCACCCTCATGCTCAATTCGAAAACGCTCCTGCTCACCCAAAGGCACTACCGATTCGCCAGAGCACCGGCTCTTCACCACAACACAACGACTGGAACTGCACGCAGTTCCCAACATACCGACCGTCAGTCTCTGAGACTTGACAACAACTCAATTGCAGGCAGCCAGCAAAGCCTTGCGATGCCGAACTTTTGGAGGAAAGGATGGAGGACTGGGCTGGCACTTTCTTCAAATCACACTCGCCTCTGCCTTTTGCTTTGCTTGCTCCGCTTGCACTGCATCGGCCCTTGGGTTTCAACCCACATCATCTCTTGTACTAGTATAGAAACCACCCTCATTTGACATAAATCCCCTTGTTACCAGAGATGCATTTTGCGTTTCCCGTCTTTATTTGGTCTGTGATTCAGATAGGACGTTAAATATAAATCCAATCCAATTCAATCCAAGGGATAGCGTGTCTTCATAATAGGTTCGTTGGACATTGCGTTGTGGCGGTGTTGTAGATAACAAGTAACTAGGAAAAGTAGGTTGGGGTGGCTACTCGGTGCGGGTGGCCGCTCGGCCGAGAGCCACGTTATAGAAATCGCATTATCAAACGAGTCGATAGCTTTGAAACTAAGAAGGCTGTGGACGATGAGAGCTGTACAGACAGCTAGGAAAATAAGTTCAAGAGGGAATTAAAACCCAGCTCAAGCCCATCTTCACACTCAAGTAGCATTGTTTGGAACGACGCCTCTCTGCAGCACAATTCATGGAAATAACAAAGGAGCGTGGTGTTATCAGTGTTGTAACAAAACCATTGTCTCTTGAGGAAAGGGATATGCAAAGAAATCCGGGGTATAGCTCATCCAAAACTCCATCATGTAATCATCTCCTCTTCTTTAAAACAAGCACCATCACCTTACATCCTAGCATGGTGCCCAACCGCCCTCCTCCTATGCTCCCTCAAGAACCTCGCCGCACGCGCCTTATTCAAGCTAGCAGAAGGTGTAGCTTCTGCACCAGGCGCCACAGTGACATACACTGTCTGATACACTGTCTTCTGCTCACCTACAGTATTGGTAACAGTGGGAGCGACAGGGGCCGGCTCCGCATCGGTAGGAGCGATCGGTGGCGATTCGTAATCGTCAAGGCTATTTGTTGGCTGTGCGGAATCCACTGTAGTACTGGGAAGGTCCTCGACAGGTAGACTCATATTATCAGGCGGCGCTGCAGTTGGCTCAGAAGGCATGTCGGCAGTCTGGGTTGAGTTCAAGGCTGGTGCATTGCCAGGTTGAGGCCACTGGAAACCTGGCATGCCGTTGTCTCCTACTGGGCTAGCGGGTTTAGTTGGCGTTGCGACCTTCGATGTTGTGGCCGCTGCTGATGTTGGTACAAAGGGGTGCCCGGAGTTATTTCGTGTCTTTGAGGGCTGGAGGACCTCGGAGGTGGGTACGCTACCAGATGGAACTGGCTCAACAACAGGTGTGCTGGTCTCGTTGGGAAGTTCCTCGGAGGCAGAGTTTGTCGGCACGACATACGAACCATCCGTGTATGAGAAGATAGGAGCCTTTGTGGGGATATCAGTGGGAATAATCGCATAGCCTGATGAGAGAGCAGGTGCTGTGGCATTGCCAGTAGGAATTGATACGGGCTCTGAAATGACAGTACTCTGAGCTGGAACTCCTGGGTTAGATGGAGCAGGTGTATCATTGCCATCATCTTGGTAAACTTTCAAAGCATTGATGGACCAGTATGCGTCCTTGAAAGCCTCCGGGTTGTTCTGCACGTACTCATCGCATGTAGCTGCCTTCTTTGCGCAAGATCCGTTCTCCCAAACCGCGCCAGCCCAGTCACCGCATAAAGCAGTGTTGAAAACGATCTGTTGCTCTTTGAACATGTTTTCAATATCGCAGCCGCCAGTAAATTTGGCAGCAGGTAGGCCCCAGCCGTCGGGGTTGGGAGCATCGCCAAGAACATCTTCTGGAATCGAGCCTCGTGGGAAGTAGTAGACGCTGATAGCATCTGCGGTCCACTGTGTTGCGTACACGCCACCACCAATCGCATTCAGTCCGACACCGTAGCTATCTGTCGATGGGTGTTCAATCGAGCATCCGGCGTTTTTGCTCTGATTCTGGGCGTTAACATCGCAGTTCGGGGTGGTGACTTCTCCAGCGAAAATGCCAGTATCGGGACCAATCTTGCAGTTTGGTGCAGTGTGGAGGGTCATTCCATTGTTCGTTTGCTCGTTCACACCTTCCAGAATGTCGATCTCTCCGCCGTTTGGCCAGTCCGGACCTACCATCCAGAAACTATACAACCTGTTAGCAAGAAAATATATGAGAGAGGTGTGACAGCATACGCAGGCCAAGTACCACAACCGGTAGGCATATGCGCCACATCCATAACCACCAGCCCAGCGTTGTACTTCTTCTTG
This sequence comes from Leptosphaerulina australis, assembly GCA_026120165.1. NCBI lineage: Eukaryota > Fungi > Ascomycota > Dothideomycetes > Pleosporales > Didymellaceae > Leptosphaerulina > Leptosphaerulina australis. The sequence continues at coordinate 74,387 of JALRMI010000040.1, forward strand.
CTCACAAGTCTAAGACTAGGTCTCCCATTCGGAGTCTCATTGGTGGAGTCAACCCCCCACTCCACTGGGACTGTAGTAGACGCATTGATGAGGTTTGTTTGCCTCGCTGTAGCTTCGTCGACATACTGAACGAAGCCTGACCACTGTTAGCAGAGCATCTAGAGCTCGAGTTGTAACGCTACTGACCATTCGTCGGATCCGCTTCTGTGAAGAAGTCAAATGCGCCATAAAAATCCGTCATGTAGTCATCTTCCAGAGCATAGCCAGCTATGCTCTGGTCGATAAAGGCGGCACACAGAAGAAACGTGAAAGAACGCATCGTCAAGACGCTAGAAGAGAAGTCCAAAGAGAATGACTGCGTACTAGACGCCTTAGGGGAATTGAAAGACTAGACACGAAATCACCAACAGCAGCGAGATACCCGGTAGTTGTTCTGGGGAGCACATGCCTATATACGCGGCAGGGCCTACACCGCGCCACCAAACCATGGATCTTCTTCAAGCATCTCTCGCTTCGCTAAGGAAGCGGTTGTCTATCACGTTAGACAAGCATAGTTCTGTTTCAACGCGCGGGCTGGGTTCAGAACTACCCTCTCAAGCAAGGCACACGGGTCACAATCACCGTTAGTCAAGTCGAACGAGGCGGCAATGGCCACTGATGATCACAAGCAAGGCTGGACGGCGTTAGACAAAGCTCGACAACGATGTCGGCAGTGTTTGACCAAGACCGCATTGTTTCATGGACATTTGAACGGGTTGGTCGTCAGGGCGTCGTGGTGGCGCCTGAAACAGGTACCAGGGCGCGAGGATACTGCATCCTGGGTAATATGTGGCCGAGGCTCTGCGGTCCGCTTTCGATTGACCTGCCTAAGGCTATTCTTTGGTGTGACGGGTTGTGGTTCGCTGCCGCAGATTCGACAGGTTGAAACGAGAGATGGTTGAAGTCCTTGTGGAGAGGTGGTTGATTGGGTGAGGAAAGCCGCTGGAAAGACAAGCGAAATGGTCCACCGCCTTGAAACTTGGCCTCCAAGCCAACTACTTCTACCAACGTATATTTATCATCGCCATCATCCACTTATCCGCGGCGATCGAAAAGAAAATACGCGCATGGAAGGTTCTGCCGCATTTTGACGTGTGCATGTCCCTGCGTTGACGTGGTCGCACACTGGGCTTCAAGAGTCCCGCACCTGAACGGACAACATGCGGCTGTCACAAATGGCTATCGACTCCTCGTGCGAGTTTGTCATCACAATTTCTTAGCCTAGGAAACTTGGCTATGCAGGCTAAGACTTTCCTCCGCGCCAGAATTCTCAGACTTATGTTGAAACTGGCAATTAGAGGGTTTTAAGACCATTGACAAGTCATCATTTGATCTTCAGCATCGCATCCATGCTCCCGTTCGATACAGCTAATGAAAGTAGGCATGCCTTAAGGGTACTGTAATTATGTTTCGTCTATCTATCTGTCATATTGCATCAAATCATCTTGGGTATTCGTTTCTCTACTGTAGCGACTCAACAACGATGGCCGAAGCACCGCCTCCACCGTTGCAAATACCAGCGCAGCCAATCTTGCCCTTCTTCTCCTTTAGCACACTGAGCAGGGTGGTTGTGATCCTAGCGCCAGAAGCACCAAGGGCGTGACCAAGAGCAACAGCACCTCCGTGAAGGTTGACCTTGTCCTCGTTGATGCCAAGGATCTTCATGTTGGACAACGCAACGACGCTGAAAGCCTCATTGATCTCGAATGCGTCGACATTGGAAATGTCAACCTTGGCATGCTTCAGGGCCTTGGGCATGGCCAGAGCAGGAGCTGTGGTGAACTTGGAGGGATTCTGCTCAGCATCACCCCAGCCAAGAATCTTGCCGATAGGCTTCAGGCCATGCTTCTTGACAGCCTCTTCGGAGGCGAGGACAAGGGCGGCAGCGCCATCAGAAAGGGGAGATGCATTCGCGGCGGTAACGGTACCATCCTTCTTGAAAGAAGAGCGGAGTGTGCGGGTCTTAGACTCGTTGAACTGGGTGGGTTAGCACCTGATTACTTAAATCCCACCGAACCAGCAGATTAGTCAAAGCTCATCAAGCCAGCTGATTACTCAACGCTCGTCATACCAGCTGATTACTCGAAGCTCACCAAGCCGGTGAATGCTGTGGAAGATGTGGGACTTACGTTCTTAGGCTCGTCGTCGACAGATACAATGACAGGGGGCTTGCCGCGTCCCTGGGGAACCTCAATGGGGGCAATCTCGGAGGCGAACCAGCCAGCTTCGGTTGCAGCAATAGCCTTCTTGTAGGAGCGGATACAGTACTCGTCCTGGTCCTCACGGGAGAAACCATGATCAGAGGCGCACTCCTCACCCTGCAGACCCATGTGTTCTTTCTTATATGCGTCTGTGAGGCCATCCTTCAGGACACCATCGACCAATGTCTGATCGCCGAACTTGGCGCCAGTCCTCATGACGGGAAGGTAGTGGGGAGTGTTGGACATGCTCTCGGTACCAGCAGCGACAACGATGTCGGCATTGCCAGTAATGATGGTCTGCGCACCGATAATGATGGACTTGATCGAGGAAGCGCACACCTTGTTGATGGTGGTAGAAATCGTCGACTCGGGGAGACCAGCACCAATGGCGCATTGGCGAGCAGGGTTCTGGCCCAGGCTTTGACAAGTTAACACGAGGCCATGTAGCAATTTGATATATTCTTACTTTGCAGAGAGAACGTTGCCAACAAAGACCTCCTCAACGTCCTCAGGCTTCAAGCCAGCGCGGTCGACGGCAGCTATGTCTTTGTCAGGAAACTACCCTCAATGAGAATGAAAGTCGCTTGAATATACCCTTGATGGCATGAGAGCCAAGCTGAATGGCGCTCAGGCTCGAGAGGGAACTGTGGTGGTGGTGAGTCGACTATCCGTTGCCCCTCGTTTCGACAAGAAAACATACCCAAGGAACATACCCGTGGGCGTACGGGCAGCCGAGACAATGTAAACAGGAGGAAGAGAAGACATATTGGGTATATTAGACGTGATTGAACAGTTGTACGTGAAAAGAAACAGCTCTTTCTTCAAGATCAGCAAGAAGTGAACCTTTTAAATGTGATGGGATTCTTCTCTTTGCAGAACGCGCCGCCATCGGTCGACAGTTTCCTGCAGTTCGGCACTAGACAGGGATAGCTATTGATATTATTCACCGCCTTCTCCACTTTCTTGCATGAAGCTAGGCGAAACTACGGGCCGGCGCCATCGCCAGAATCTTTGGATAGCTTCAAGGCCGTGACGCGCATCAGTGCACTGCTCAAGTTACGCGTATCGCCGCCATGGATGATCTTTACGACGAGTAAGGCTTTTTATATCACAATTAATACTTACGCGACTGATAGAGTGCAGGTTTGGTAACTTCATTGGGGAAGCTGAGTCCGATGAAGATGTCCAGACGAATGGCGAGGCAGCGGATGCCTACGTTCTTGACGATGATGAACCGGAGGATGCAGAGGTAAACGATCAGCAGCTCATGGAAGTTGACGATGGCCCTTCAAACGCTGTAGTCCTCCACGAGGATAAGCAGTACTACCCCTCCGCAGCCGACGTTTATGGCGACGATGTCGAAGTCTTGGTGCAGGAGGAGGACGCACAGTCGCTCGCACAGCCTATTATTGCACCAGTGGTGCAGAAGAAGTTCACAGTGCAGGAGACGGATTTGCCGCCTGTACACTACTCGAGAGAACTCTTGACAGATTTGATGAATTTCCCGGATCAGATACGAAATATTGCAATTGCTGGACACTTGCACCACGGCAAGACTGCGTTCATGGATATGCTGGTTATGGAGACACACGATATTCAGGATCGACTGGATTACAAGAAGGGCAAGAAGCGGGAGGAGCAGTTGCGATATACAGATGTACACATCCTCGAGCGTGAACGAGGCCTCTCGATCAAGGCCGCACCAATGAGTTTGGTTTTGCAAAACACAAAGTCAAAGTCGCATCTCTTCAACATTTTGGACACGCCTGGACACGTCAACTTCGCAGATGAGGTTGCATCGTCTTTGCGCCTGGTTGATGGAATAGTGTTGGTTGTGGATGTTGTAGAGGGCGTGCAGGTCAACACGGAGCAGGTTATTAAGCATGCGGTATTGGAAGACCTTCCCTTGACTTTAGTGATCAACAAGATGGATCGTCTGATCTTGGAGTTGAAGCTTCCACCCAAGGATGCCTATTTCAAACTCAAGCACGTTATCGAAGAGGTCAACACAGTGATTGAAAACACCATTCCTGGAAGAGGCGAGAGCAGACGAGTGAGCCCTGAGAAGGGTAACGTGGCATTCGCCTGCACAAGCATGCGATGGTGCTTCACAATCCAGTCGTTTGCCAAAATGTATTCGGACTTTTACCCAGGCCCCTCCAGATTACCAGGATTTGGAGTGCCAATGAAGGGCTTGGATATTGAGAAATTTACCATGCGACTATGGGGTGATATTTTCTACAATCCGGGGAGTCGCAAGTTCAGCCGTAAAGCACAAGAGGAGGGCTCACAACGGTCCTTCGTACACTGGATCCTCGAGCCGGTCTACAAGCTCTACTCCCACACTCTTAGCGAAAGTTCAGCAGACCTCAAGGATACCCTTAACGCGCTTGGTATTAATTTGAAACCGTCCGAATACAAGACCGACGCCAAAGAGCTTATGCGATTGGTATGTCAGCAGTACTTCGGTCCTTCGTCAGGCTTTGTCGATATGGTTACGCAACATGTCCCGTCGCCCGCCGAAGGTGCAAAGAGGTTGCTTCAGCGACACTACACTGGACCCTTGGATTCAAAGACTGCAGAAGCTATGGCGAGGTGCGATCAAGACGGCCCTCTCGTTGTCCATGTCACAAAGCTTTTCAATGCTACGGATGCAAAGTCTTTTACAGCGCTGGGACGAGTTATGAGTGGTATCGCGAAGTCTCCGCAATCAGTGCGCGTTCTTGGTGAAGGCTATACAATTGAGGACGAGGAAGATATGGTCGTTGCCACAATCACAGATACATGGATCGCGGAATCAAGATATAACGTACCCGTCAGTGGTGTACCGGCCGGAAATTGGGTGCTGCTTGGTGGTGTTGATAATTCAATCGTCAAGACGGCGACAATCGTAGCATCGAAGCTGCCTGACGATGAAGATGCGTATATCTTCCGACCGATCCGTCATTTCTTCGAATCCGTTTTCAAGGTCGCGGTAGAGCCAATTAACCCATCCGAACTACCCAAGATGCTGGACGGCCTTCGTAAGATCAACAAATCATATCCCCTTATCACTACAAAAGTAGAAGAATCAGGGGAGCATGTGGTCCTTGGTACTGGTGAATTGTACATGGACTGCGTCTTGCACGACCTGCGACGATTATATGCCGACATGGAGATCAAGATCTCGGATCCTGTCACTAGGTTTTGCGAGACTGTTGTTGAGATGTCTGCTATCAAGTGCTACGCCATGACACCGAATAAGAAGAATAAACTCACAATGATTGCTGAGCCATTGGATCCTGGTATCGCAGAGGACATCGAAGCTGGCAAGGTCAACATTAAAGACCCTGTCCGTGTGGTTGGTAAGTTCTTCGAAGAGAATTACGGCTACGATTTGCTCGCGTCGCGCAACATCTGGGCTTTTGGTCCTGACGACATGGGTGCCAACATCCTGCAAAACGACACATTACCCTCCGAGGTTGACACAAAAACACTCCGTACTGTCCGTGATACACTACGGCAAGGTTTTAGTTGGGCGACACGTGAAGGTCCGCTCTGCGAAGAACCCATTCGCAACACTAAGTTCCGCATCACAGATGTTGAGCTTGCATCTGAAGCAATTTTCCGTGGAGGCGGTCAGATCATTCCTACGAGCCGAAGAGCCTGCTACTCAAGTTTCTTGATGGCCAGCCCAAGGCTGATGGAGCCTGTGTACTCCTGCAGCATGACTGGTCCCGCAGACACTAAAAGCAGTCTATACACAGTGCTTGCCAGAAGGAGAGGGCACGTTCTGCAAGACGGACCAATCGCTGGCACACCGCTGTACAATGTTCGAGGTCTCATCCCGGTTATCGACTCCTTCGGTTTTGAGACCGACCTGAGGGTAAGTTGCAAATGTGCCATGCATGAATGACTCTATGCTGATAGCAATGCAGATCCATACTCAAGGTCAAGTCTCATTATCCCTTGTTTTTGACCGCTGGTCCATCGTGCCTGGCGACCCACTCGACAAAGAAATCAAGCTTCGTCCTCTCGAGCCCGCGACCGCACAAGCACTTGCTAGAGACTTTGTGCTCAAGACAAGAAGGAGAAAGGGTCTCGCAGAGGATGTCACAATCAGTAAGTTCCTTGAACCAGAATTGTTCAGGAGCTTGAAGGAGAGTGGCGTACTTGACGGATAGGTATGGGTAGTGTATGATATATAGTGGCGTTTGCGGCGCAGCGACATCTCAAAAACACTCTGGAAATATGTCGAGAGTATTAGCCCGGTTGAATATACCCTTTCAAGACCACGCCTATTTTTGCAAGCAATGAAGTGATATGCTTCCACTAACTGAGCAGCTTTCTGGAGAAGAATAGCTTTATATAGACCCATTATTGATTCCATGAGGACTGTAGTCAATACCTCTTCCCTGAAGTTTTGGATAGGTAAAACAACAGTCCTGGATGTCTTGGTGACCTTGTTGCCATCCTTATGAAAGGGTTAGGGTTCAGCTTCCCTCGCGGTTCCAAAGCAAACATCCGTATATCAGTACCTGTCGTCCGGAGTCGAGGCCTCGAACCCCTCAAACCCCTCAAACCCCTGACGTTCCTCAGAACTATTTCCTGAAAATGCGGTGCTTTTGTTTGGGCCTCCATAATCCAGTATTCGTGCCGACATGTTTCTTTCTTTTCTAGACCCGACGACTCTGGATCCGCATACGGACATGCGTCGACGCAGACCAAGCTGTGAGTATATCTATGAACAAGTTGCACACCTTTGTCTTCTCATCTCTCATACGCTCTCAATGAAACAGTGTCCAGAGAAAAGTTTCTCCCAAAATTACCAGTAGCACATACAACGAAACGCACCACAATTCACTCCACAGTACGTTACGTGGTCCGTGTAAGCGTACGAGTATACTGAAAGGTTGAAGTTGTACGTAAGCGTATTAGCTATTTTGTTTCGGACCGTAATGTAGCGGGGGTACGGGGCGTAGTACGGATAGTGCGGACGATAAGCAAAGAGCAGATGATAAAGATAAAAGTGAGACATCAGAGGTCGATATAAGCCGAGAAGCCCCACAAATCTTCAGCCGGTGCCTTTCGGAATGCTGATCGGGCCTTCTCTCTGGTTAAAGGTCCAGGTTATCTACTATCGCGCCTGGTATCCACGCCATGGACCGCTATCTACAGGCTCAGCCATCGGCTGGCGCTTCTTCTCTCATATAGAAACCCTACATAGAGGGGCGGGGTATTCGGTTTGGTGTAAGTGAATTGTCAGCAAGCATGACTTCAACACCTACTCCACGCCTTGCTTGTACTTCAACACCAACCATCAGCGTGATTCAGTAACACATACGAGGGATCTCGTATTTTTTTGAGTGCTAATCTTTCCATACACATACTACATGCAGCAACTTTTTGCAATAACACAAATATGCCATTGATTTTAATGCTACACACTATCCTATGATATACTAGAGACTCCGGCTATAGAATCCTAGAGATTATCATTGATGAGCTGTGATTGTAGGATCCTTTGCGTTGATAGTATTTGCTTTGGTGAGGGCTCAATGCGGGCTCCTTCGTACCGTACTACGTCTACTATGCTTACGCACTGTGCATCGTACTGAGCTGATCGTGATGACTAGTTGTAACGCACTCTGCTGCGGAGGCCTGCGTACGAACTACACTAGGCATGTATGATGCGGCATAAGAGACATTCTTCACTAGGCAATGACTCCCGAAAGAAACACTGCGGCAGACTACATCTGCTGGTATTGGGTCTTGAAGGTAGTCCCATAGAATGCAATGTGACGTGAAACAGTGAGCCCCGCCTGTATGACTGCTACTGTTGCTGTTGCTGTCAAGTTCGAGTGTTTCAGCTCGACGTCGAGAGCTGTCGTTTCATAGGCCTGCTGTCTAGTAGTCAAGTCTAAAACCCCCTCGATTTGCGTCATAAAAAAAAGCCCCAAAAGTCAGGAGCTTTTAGTTCGGGACAAAAGAAAAGAACGATTAGTGTATCCAACAGGCCGTAGCACGGTACTGCAAAAATCGAATAAAGTGCTATGCGATCATAAATACTGTGAGTTGTGTGGTCCTGGCCAATTTTGTATGTACATACTGTGTTGTTGAAGCCGGAGAAAAGAGTTCGTACTGTGGCTATAGGTGCTGCTATAGACAGTGCATCCAACAGGCCGTAATACGATACCGTGGAGATAGAATGGAGTGCTGTACGGGCGGAAATTCGACACTATGGCTGCGTTACAGGTAAAATAGGCCAAAGGGCATACATAAAAGGCATAGTACGTATGTAAATTTCCTACATGAGCAAGTTTCGACGCCCGAGTGAACTACTTCCCTGACTCCTGCGCTGCCACTGCTGCTATCAGCCTGGTGAATTTCACTCATCTTTCCTCTCAACTTGGTTGTTGCTGTATTCTGGTTTTGAGAGAAGTGTTGTGCTGGGACGACTTTATGACGTGCTGTTTGGACTGCAAACTTTTCAGGCTCGACCCCATCGTCAAGGTACTCATTGCATATGCTACTCGTTGAAGCCTAGGTTTTCTTGACCGACAGGGCTAACAAGATCACTTATACTTGAACCAGAGGGGTCAAAATCTGAGTTGTAAGGCGGTAGCAATGCAACAATCACTCCGCGTCGACTCATACTTCGGCTTCTCCAAATAGGTCTTGTCAATCTCAGTCACATAGCTGAGTGCGAGCATTGCAGATGTAGATAGAAAAAAGCATTGTAATATCTTTAGCACAAATGCTTTTTCAGATAATCCTCGGTGTCGGTATACCCGCCCGTGAAATGGGGAGGTATGGTGGACGCTGTTAATCGACTGCCCGAAGATGTCGCAGAGCGCTAGTCTACGGTGCTTAAAGGTATGGGTTTCTTACGACGACTAAGAGACTCTGAAGATGAAGTCTGAATACGCTCAAACTTTATGCTTGGGAGGACTGATGGTCTGGACCATTACTCACGACACCGAAGATGCTAAATATCACACGGCTCTCACCAAGGTGGCTAACCGTAAGATATTATCAACTGGTGCTACCGAGGGCTCGGCCTCTACGTCGGAAGACGTTGCTCAGGGCCAGTACATGTGGACGAAATGCGGCGAGCGTAAGGATCCACCCAAAGCATTTTTTACAGACAACAAACTGACAAAGGAATAGCCTGTTATAATAACTACGTTCCAGTTAGGCGTGCCGACAAAGGTTCCAGAAATAATGAACTAATGATCGTTGAGACAGGTTGTGGTAAAGTTGGGCACTGCACCTTGTGCTGTCCAGCAAGTGCTACGCTCCCATCTTGTGGCTGGTATACACACAACAACGGTAACTGTAGCCTGCAATGTCCTGATGGCAAGATCGAAATCCGTTCGAATAGCATGTATTGTAAGAAAGTACTGACGTACCAAGCTGCCTGTTGTGATGCCAAACACGACAGCATGAAGCTGTATGCCAAAGGAGAATCGGGACCCCAACCCAAATGCGAGGATGCGCAAGCATGTCCAACCTCAGATCCCAATAAAACTACTCTTCTCGGCAAGGCATCATCAGGCTCGGAGCAAGTGTGTGTAACGCAATGTATTTTGGACAAATCACTGCAGGCGCACCCGAAAAACGCAAGTATTGCTACGACGAAAGCAACAAAAAGGAACGATTCTCAAACTGCCAGTGGTACAGCGGAATGGTAAGGTTCATTACTCGAGCGCCAAAGAATTGGTGTATCAGCGGGTGCCCGACAGCAAAGATTCGCGTTGGCATGGGTCACCATGAGAAAGATGATTGCGCGTTGGGTCAGCCCTGTGGAGTATGACCGGTGTAAAGTACACCGTTTCGCCTGGTGCAATAGATGCCGTACGTACGGTGTCACCGGCACCGGAAAATGACCGATTACACCGTACTTTATACGGCATCGTTGACACCGCACCAGTAGCATAGAATTATTCCCAGAGTCCCTCCCCCCGATACTTTACCCAGGTCCATCCCCACCATCTCCACACCCTATCAACAACTCGTCAATATCTTGTCAATATCCTGGCTCCATACCTGCGAGCTCATAGAATATTGCGCGCGGGGTAGCGAGAACTGCCAAGAGTGAAGGAGTACGCTCCACGTGATAAGAACATCAAAATTGGATCTGATGAGCAGGAACAAAGAACATTTGGTGTAATTGACACCGCACTAAAAGCCAGGCGTCAAACACACCGGATTTTCCCCGCCCGGTATCGATTACACCAGGCTTACTCCATAGGGAGTCAAAGCCTTTTGCTGCGAACCCAAGGCCTACACAACCGTCTAGACGGAGACTCCGAAGTTGACCGCATATTGGGACGCCATGAAAGATTTCATAAAGAATTCGAGGTGTATATTGCCGGTTCCTTTTGACACACCCATTTCAGCAGCGAAGGTCAAGAGGGACTTGAAGTATCCGCTCGATGTTACCTACACCCTCCTATTGGCACTGCTTACGGCAAGATCGAGAGAATCCAAGTCATACAAATCAGAAGAAAAGATCTGGAATGATGTGATGGGTTCTCGGTTTGAAAGTCTTCATTTCCCATCTGCATATGATTATTTCAAGGGCCTTCACGGCTGGATCACACAAAGCCCTCACGAACTTGCTCACCGGATTCTATGCAGCATGTGGATTTAGAATGCGCGCACCGCAAAAATGTCGAATGAAAAGACACTTTTCTGTTACGACTTCTGCACCGGTAACAGTTGTGGTGATGAGGATGTCATTTCCGACTACGACAGCGATTTCCCAGAGGTACGACGCACACTAGATGTATCTCCAACAGTATCGCACCAGCATCATCATCCACGCCGTCACCATATCTACCCTAAACATTCACTGATATCGAACATCAGTGAGATTCATCAGCTCACGAAGAGACGGCCGCTTTACCAGTATACTGTAACAGTTGCTGATGGTCGCACAGGATCCTTTTTCTTAACCTTGAATCCACGCAGCACAGTTAAGAAGATGCTTCAAGACGATCCAAATGCTGCTATCGGGAACGACTGTATCGACTATAACTCAGTTGACGACTGTGGCAATCCATCCATATCACAATATACCTACCCACAAGGCCTTAGACGGTTCGAGGTAGAACACGTGATTGACGGTCAGCTCATTGCTCGATTTTTGACAGATACTTTCAATGGTGTGCTGCGTAGTGGTGCAACGGTAACAGCCCCTCAAGTTTCAATGTCGTATTTTGTAGACGCTCAGATAGTGTCACTGATACAGGGTGTGAATGCGCCACCGTTACCTGGCGTAGCAGATCCGGGTTTGGATTTGAGCCTACACAGAGTGTTTCCGCGTGTGACAGAATGCCTTGGCACTACTACGAACACGGCCAAATTTGAGGGTCCTGAAAGGAGTATTCATCAAGTCAAAACTCTTGTAAGTGTACTCAGTTTACATGGCCTTCCAAGGAGCGCCAAACGCCAATGATCGACTTGTGACGGTCATTAACAATGTGGGCGACCAGCTACGACACTCGCAGCAAACTTACAACGCGAATTATCCGAGGGGCCAGACGACAATCGGCACCTTCTGGTCGGAGTGGGTATGAGATATGATACCTTTCCTTCTCGACAATCGCAAGACCTGGGCTGAGGGTGCGGTAATTGATGCGAGACGTCACTGGGGAAGTAGAACAGATGATCATATCCAGCAAGCTCTGAATGACCTAGCGAGCTTAGAAGTCGAGCTCCAAGTACCCGTCAATGTGGATCCTACCAATGTTGTGTAATGGGACTATGTAGCTATTGTACACTGATCTCTGTTAAGAAGCTAGCATCAGTAGTAGTATGACTACCTAATGGTGAGCTTTGCTAAGTTACAACGGTAGTGGTGGTATTGTCTTGTATTGTATTGGCTGGGGAGCAATCCGAAAGTGCTGAGGTCTGTGTTTATATACAGCCACGTCCAAGCTCCTGCACGGATGCACCTGCACGGATCTTGCGAATACTGCTTCCTCCTGACAACAGCAATTCACTTAAGGACTGCATTCTCAACAATTTCAACATTATGTTGAGTAAATCAAAGTGGAAGTATGCGGCGGGTAGTACAACGCCAGTGCCATCGCGCGGAACGCCTTTTAAGATAGACATCTGGCACTGAGTTGAATTGAGAAGTTGGCGGTGAGTCAGTGTCTAGAGGATGAATGATGTTTCTCTGCATACTGATTTAATTGCTCGACTAGAAACGTGAAGGGGATGTTTATATACTTAGTAGTCGCATGACCATTTGTCACACAGTTTCAACAGGGGTGTTCTATATTCGTGTGTTTAGTTCGCAGAAACACTAATAGTCATGAGTTGGAGATGATAAATGAGGCATGCTGGGAAGAATAGGGCACATTTTGTTAGAGTCCATAGCTACAGCCAGGTAACGTGGTAAAACACCCTATGAGTTCTCTTAAACCGTCGGCACAATGAGGCAGTGTGACTAGTAGGTTTGCAGAGGACAGTGCTCCAAATACAAGGTTGGACGCATCAAAAACAATACGAATGCGTCTTTTTTCCTTGAACATCCTCCCTCGGTTCCTGTTCTCATCTGAATCAAGTGTGCAAAAATATACTGCAGCAGAACTGGAGGCATTTTCCTCACAATAACTACGCCTTGAAATTAAGCTTTAATACCTCTTTCTATTCATCACTGCAAAACCTGGAAGAAGAATTCGTCATGCAACCCTTATATTCACCACCCTTCCTTTCCAGCATATAATGTCCACTTGTATCTCGCCTCTTAGTAAGAGAAACTGGAATTTTTGTCAAGCTAGTCAGCCCCCATCATAGAATTTGACAACGCCGATTATACTGCATCATATCGTGCAAAAGAAGCGTACGTTAGATTTGAAAGATAATTGATTTAGCAATATATAATATTATAAACAATCAATCATCATAACAATAGCAGGGCGCTTGGTCTAGGGGTATGATTTTCGCTTCGCATCTTCTGATAGCACCTGTGAAAGGTCGTGGGTTCAATTCCCACAGCGTCCAATTTTTTGATCATCAAATGATCCGTGTTGTTCAAGCGCTTACAGTGACGGTTCTTGTGGCAGGAGAGGCGCCTCCTTCCTTGCTCATTTTATTTTTTTTCTTCTGCGCTCACTTACACGGTACTGAAATGCCTCGAAACGCATGGAAACTACTCCCCCTCCTTATGTATTCAAACTGCTTAGTCTCCCTTACTGGAAAGGGGCTATGGCTTGAAATGATAGTAATACTCACGTAGGGAAGAGATTCTCTCTGTGAGCCAGTGCTATCATTCCATAGCTTAGGCCGCTCTACATGGTCTTCGGGAGGCGAGACGACAAACTTAATCCCATCCTACGGACGAAAATCCAATTCCAACCGACCAACAGAACCATATTCCCATTCATTTCTGGGGCGATATATCACCAGAGGTCAGTCTTTACATGAACTCTGGGGTGCCGATACACCTGCTCACACCGATACGGCATCTCATCCATCCTCTCCTGCACCGTCTCCTGCCGGACCTGCTTCCACTCGTATTGTAAAGCTGCCTTGAGGTCTCTGATGGTATTGATTTCGTACAATCGCTGTTTTACGTGTTCCTTGATGATGTTCCAGATACTCTCAATTGGGTTGAGGTCATGTGAATTGGCTGGATGTTGGAGCCCTTTTACACCACGCTCGTGCCGATATACTGCTGGGAGGAAGTTGGGGTTACGAGTGCTGTAGCTGGGGTCATTATCCTCCATCAAGTACCATGTATATCGTTGTTGTAGCGGCACATCGGCTCGGAGTACATCTGACTGGGCTACTAGAGAGGTATACGCAGAACAGTATAACGACAGAATCTTACCCACATAGTACATAGCTTTCATAGGGCTACCGGGCTTAGTCACGCAAGGTTCTTGTGCCTTGATGGCTTCCCATTCACGTACATGGGCATCGTAGTCACCAGGTTGGTCTGTAGTTGGGCGCCTTCGAGGCTTCGATAGAGGTTTGGGAGGCTCGTAATCATCGTACTCGTCATTGTAGAAGATGAGTCATCAGCTTTCGCGTAGTAGTTGACCCAGCCAGCGAAGTGGACTACGTTATCGCTCCTCTCTGGGCGGTCCGCTATATTGTGAAGTGCTGCGCGCTCGCCCAGTACACGGAGAATCCAATCAACTGGGAGATCTTTCAAAGAAACATTGGCCTCATGGGTAAATTGGACGCCATCCCAATGCCCTAAAACGGGTTTACACTGGCTGGTAGCAGCGTAGCTCAGTCGCTGCGAGGCCTGGGGGTCGGTGATTTCTTTCTGCGACGAAGCTCTGTAATTACCAGCAGCTATATGATCATGGAGAGACTTCTGTATCGTACGTAGACTGGTGTCAGTATTGGCGTTTAGTAGCTGGGTTTGCGGTCGCTGCTGACGACTCGATTGATCAGAATTGAGCATCCGTACGTGCTGAGGACCAGGGATCTTGCAGGGCCGGCCAGAGCCTTTAGAGCCGCGTAAAAGCTGCTTCTCAGCTCTCCCATCGCGACGGTGAGCTGCAACACCACCTATCTGTTGCCTCTCACAGAGCCAATCGTATGCGGTGGAGCTGGGAATACCAAGTTGTTTGAAGAGGTGCAACGAAGGCACGTGTGTATCATCATCCTTCTGATCAAACGCGTGAAAGAACCGCGCACGGGTAGCACTGTCACAATGTGACTTTACGGATCTGGAAGGTGTTACTTCACGATTGCGTAGACGCATTTTTTGTTGAAAGTATAGAAGCTCGGCGGAGCAATAGCTGTTGAAGGTGGAAGCCTTTACATACCGTTGGTGCGGGGCAGATTACCTCATCGAAGGGTCCTAGTTTCTTGACTGGGAGGTGTTCTATCAAAATGTGATAAATAAGCTGTCGACTATAACAGCATCTTTCAAACCTATGCATAATTCCTGGACGAACCCGTCTATTGCCCGATAGTTTCTCGGCTCCTCCCGCTCGTAAACAGTGAGACTAGTGCAAGCGAGAAGCATGGCAAGGTACTGATGTATGCTACTACGGTGGCGAAGAGGAACCACGTTCGTATTGGGGAAAACGGAGGGTGTGGAGGAGGGTGAAAGTAAACGAGTTTGAGACGGCACCTGTTATTGTCCTGAGAGAGAGCCAATGGATCAAGTGTGGATTGAAATAATATGCAATTGGTATCTAAAAGCTCGCCTTAGAGCTACGCTTCCCACATAGGGGATTGGGATATAAAGGAGTTTGTCGTCTAAAATCATCAGTAACGCCGAATCATGTTCATGTGCTCATTAGACCGCCCTTTTTTGTCCAACGCGAACCACCATTCTCCTACCAGGCGGCTCGCCCAACAACTATTCAAAGCCTGGCCTGAGAGCTCACTGGAGCTCGCTTAAGGAAGACCATTCTTGATCTTGGGTCCTACCACAGCCTTCTCCAGCGCCTGCAGGACATCGGCGACGAGATCCGCCTCATCCTCAACACCGCAGCTGATGCGAACGAGGTCGTCAAAGACGCCCGCTGCCTCACGCTGCTCCTTCGGAATGCCGCCGTGCGTCATGGCGCTTGGGACCTCAACGAGCGACTCAACACCGCCAAGCGACTCAGCGAGCGTGAAGATCTTCGTAGCCTGGCAGAACCGCTCAGCCGCCTCGTGACCGCCCTGGATGCGGAACGACAGCATGCCTCCACCCATGCCATCGCGGTGCTGCTTCAAAGCGATGGCGCGCTGCGCATGCGAGTCCAGACCAGGGTAGTTGACAGAAAGAACGTGTGCGCTCGCCTCAAGTGCGGTTGCGACACCGGTAGCGTTCTTCGTCGCCTCACGGGCCCTCAGATGAAGTGTTTTCAGGCCGCGGTGAGCGAGCCAGCAGTCAAACGCACTTGGCACGGCACCAATAGCGTTCTGCAGGAACGAAAGACGATCGTACAGCTCTGAGCTGTTGAACGCCGCAGCGCCCATGACGACGTCCGAGTGGCCGTTGATGTACTTTGTGACCGAGTGCACGACGATATCTGCGCCGTGGTCGAGCGGGTTCTGCACGTAGGGCGACATGAAGGTGTTATCCACCACCACCATGATGCCGTGCTGGTGAGCAATGGTAGCGACTTTCCGGATGTCGACAAGCGTGAGTGTAGGGTTGGAGGGCGATTCAATCCAGATCAGCTTAGTGTTTGGGCGAATCAGGTCAGTGATATCAACTTCGATGCTTGGACTGAATGTGACTTTGACATCGTGTGTAAGGGCGACTTTGGTGAAGTAGCGGTGCGTGCCACCGTAGACATCAGAGACAGACACGACATGGGAGCCAGCAGCGAGCGACTGCAAAATGTTGGCTGTAGTGGCCGAGCCTGAACTGAAGGCGAGTGTATAGCGAGCGTGCTCGAGCGCTGCGACTGCGCGTTCGAAGTTGTCACTGTCAAGGCGTGTAAGCTTGCAAGAAGTTTTTTTTCTGTTGGTGTGGCGGTGCAAGAGCATACCGATTGGGGTTCGAGGAACGTGAGTACTCGTACTCGCCCACTGGCTTTCCCACAGCAGTCTGTGCGTAGGTGGTAGAAAGTGAAATCTACTGGTATCAGCTACGCGTCTTACAAACTTCCAGATATTTGCACCTACAGCCTCAATCACAGCACCTGTAACGGGATCATGCGGGCTTCCGGCGTGAACAGCCAGAGTGCCGAACTTGTGCACTGGACTCGGTGCTCGCGGCGGGGTATCGATGGGGTGTTCGGGGAGCGTCATGGTGATGGTGGTCGACTTATCTCGCGTGTGTTCTGTAAACTCGAAAGTATACAACGGGAGAGAGGCCAAAGCTATTTAAGAAGTAATTCTACAAGGCGATTTCAATTTGTCAAGAGAATATAACTTTTCTCAAGAACTTCTTAGCGTGTCGTGTGTTGCGGGGGCGTGTGGTCTTCTTCAACGTAAAAGTTGCACGGTTATGCCTTTGTTTGCCGATGGCGCAATAGACCCTAGAAGTGGTTTTTTTCAAAGGCGTGATGCAGGATGAAGAGAGAAGTTGGTACGGTAGTCGTCATTGTGCCTGAGTGGCTTTATATACGGCAATGCGGTGCCGTACTATGGCAGCATTTCTCAGCATTCGATTAATCATAGTGTTCACCCGCCAAGACGTCACAAAACACGAACAGGCATCTCGGCCGTCCGCTGCGCGCTCGTTTCGTGACTCTGGGGTTAGCCTCGAAGGCGTCATTCTAATCTCCGATCGCTTTACATCGGCCCTGACATGCTTACATACCAGATTGGCAGGTACTGCTAGAAATAGTACGGGCCCTGCAACTAGGTGTGGAAGGTATTGGGGGTGTGTGAAGATGTAACGGGATTACGGCATCATAGCAATATGGCATCATAGCAAACACTCCGAACACGCCGAATGCACAAACTACAGCACATGACGGTAAAGCTCACTCGATACGATTTGGTGACGATGATGATCATGATCATGATGTGTCTGTGCTGCTTTACTGGACTGCTTTACTGGGCTGCATTACTGGGCTGCATTACCGGGGTATCACTTCTTCACCACATCCTCACTTCTGTTCTTGACCTTCGTCCATCCACTGGTTCCTTTCTTGCGCTCAGGAAGTGCACCCTCTGATAGGTCATGTCTCTGCGCTCCATTGGCGGTGGTTGAAGTGATATAACTGCGTCCATCATCTAAGCTTTCATCACGTCGCTTCTCGTCTGCCATGATTGGGCCGTCAGCAACTAGATTCTCCATGTCTTCCCACTCCTTTTGATTGAGGACGTCCCATTCCTGCGCTTGTTGCTCGGCTAGCAGAAACGCCTTCAGCTCGTCGACAATCTTGGTGGGTGTAAGGCTCCAGCCACTGAGATACTGTGCATTCTCTGCCGTGTTCATATACGAGTGCGACGTGGCGTGTGACAGCTGCCCAAAGCTCACCGGCGCCCTTCGCAGAGGTGATGCAGAAGACTTGACAGCACTCATGTCTTTGTCAAGTGGGTTTTCCGCCCGCCTGGGGATGTATGTCTCTTGCAAGTTCAAGAGTCGATGCAGGTTGCGTCCCATAGGCCCAACGTCTTCCCATCCCTTGAAGCTGTCCTTCATGCCCTGCGTTCGACAGAGCCATGCAACATTGTAGGCCAGCAAAGAGACCCCTTCAATGAACGAGGAGTAAGCTGGGGGATCTTCGGCGAACAAGTGAGCCAGAGGTCGATCGATGAATAAGGCACGAGGCTTTGGGAGAGGGGTTCGAGGGTCGAGCGTGCGTGAGGCCTCTGGGCTATTGCTCGAAGAGTCAGACAGTGTAACGCCAGGAAATGGCACCTTTTTGCCTTGATATGAAGAGGAAAAACTAAATATCGTAGGTTGGGGATAACCGTTATGAGGCAGTGTGATCTCAGCAGGCAGGCGTATACCCAGGTAGGCAGCGACGCGTACCAGAAGCTGAGCTACAGCAGCTAACGAGGCCGAAAGATGATCAGGGGGTGCATCGTTCATCTCTCGAAGGTCCCAGATACGCAGCTTTGCTCCTGGGCCGATGTTAAACACCTCCTTTATGCCACCATCCTTAGTTCTCCTCTTGCTCATCTTAAGTCCAGCAAGCTTAGCGGATGTTGCACAGAGTTGCCTTCGCTGCTCGATAGTGTCAAAGTGCACCTTTTCGGATTTGTACTCGATTCTTTTGACCATCTGCTGCACCTTGTCTAGCTCATTAGCCCGCCGAGAGTCGATGCCGTACGTCGCAGACGATAAATCTGACTTGCGCTGCGCGTTCGCCGCTCGCTTCGCCTCGATCTCCTTTCTCAAAATCTCCATCTGCTCCCTGAGACGGGCCGTCTGCTCCGTGACAAGCGTCATTCTCTCCTCGATCTCGATCATCTCCGTCCTCGTGCGTTGCCAATTCAGGTTGTCGGTGCATAGCTGGCGATCGACCAGAAAACCACCCTTTGAGTCTGATAGAGAGATACTCGACCTATCCTCTGATCCTTGTATAACAGCCTTGACGTGCCTCTCAACTCCATCTTTATCGATAAGCGTCTTTGCAAGTTGTATGCGGGGCTGCTCGAGATATGAGCGGGCACAAGTGATGCAGTGGAGTGGATGGCCTTGGTGGCCGGCCCTCCCACAAATATCGCATTCCATTTCGGTGGTGTTAGGTGATATCGCCTCCCTGGGGTCCATGGAGTAGTGGCCGAGGAGGGTACCGCGGGACCATGGTGACTGGGAAATTTGCGTGATTACATGCCCATGGAAGGAGACAGCCAATAGTGAATTGATGAGCTAAGCTACGTAGTCATAGCGGTGTGTAGAGATATGGAGGGGAAAGTGTGAAGAAGAGTAGAGCCCCTGGCGGTCAGAAGATGGTAGTATGACGAAGGCACCAGAGGCGCGAAGCGCGCGCGCACGAGTCAGACGCACCTGCCCGCACGTCATGCTGGGCTGGCCGAAATTGGATGGCGTTGCTTATGAACAACAACAACAATAACGATCTCTAAAGCTCATATTTCGTTACAACAGCTGTTGTGTACATGAGAGCTAGCCTCGACACTACGCAGTAGTTTTACTCTTCCAAGTGCAATAGATATGCGCGGCTCTTAACCTTTCCTTTCACTCATCCACAGCACTGACCACCTCTAACAGCATCACGAATGAGCAACGAGACTGAGTCGTCTTTGCCTAAGGAAGCCGTGCATCCATTTCATTCGTCACCACCAGTCTTCGCTCAATGCCCATCATTCGAGATGGGTGATGATGTCACGTCCAAATCTGAGCCTGCAGCTCCCCTAGATGCACAGCAAACGCCTAAACGCCCAAAGCACAATCGCATGAACTCTGACGATACAGAACGTCCAGCTTCAGCACAGAGAAAACGTGACGACTCGGTGGGGCACTCAGATGTCGAAGCTGAGCAAGAGTCTTCAGATGATGAGGAGGCTGACCCATCAGCGCAGATCGCCAACTTCGATTGGGACGATCTGCACCAGCGATACCACGATGCTATCAAAGACTGTAGTGCAGAAGAAGCCAGGCTGATGCAAGAATGGGAATCTTTGATGAAGGTACCGCTCTACCTGGTCACCTGACGATAGGAGGTTTAACTAATGATGGATGCAGTACTTCCGCATCTGGGCTGAGTCTGGTCACGACCATGAGACCGACCGAACCTATCAACGGTGAGACGAGGTGATATCTTCTGACTCTATGTGTGTGCGCTAAAGAAGAGCAGTCTGCAAACGAGGACAGCATATGTTCAGAACGAGGAGGACGAGCTAGAAAACAAGAGGAATCACTGTGAGCCCACCGCTCCCATATATACTTGGGTGATGTACTGATGAGCGCAGATATCAACGTGGTGAGAGCCTTCGAAAGTGCGCTCAATCTCCTCAAGGCCATGACATGACCCGTGTTTGATGTACGGCAGGAGCCACATATCTTGCCTATCACACGTCTCAAACACCAACATCTCAAGCTCAAGTTTACAGCATGTCAAATCTCTGCCGTTCACAGTGCACCATATTATAGCAAGCAGACACTGGCGTGGCGACACGTTCAGAGAAAGAAGACAGGGTCACACACCCCAACACAACCAAATATACCCCTGTACCGCAATCGAGTGTAAACTCATCTTTCCATTGTGCATATCACTCATATCTAACCAAGTCTATGCCACATGGCGAGCCATCAAGCAAGAGGCTCCAGCCAACTTGAATCGCTAGTCGATGCAATATCCCACGCAAAATGCTCTCAAGATCATCCCAGGTCTATATCGAAGGAAACGTGTCTCTGTGCAAGAGTTTTACGACAGTCTTTACAAGAGAGGGTTGGAGCGGTACTCGGGCACAACGCCGTTGGTCTGACTCTTCTCAGCCTGGTTCTCAGTCTCGAGCTCATTGCTAACACTGTCGTCTTGTTCAGCGAGGTACTTCTCGGCCTCGAGAGCGGCAATGCATCCGGATCCTGGTGTCCACGTTAGCTCATGTTTTTCCTCTCTGAGTATGTGAAACTCACCTGCACTTGTGATCGCCTGGCGATACTTCTTGTCCTGGACATCACCCGCTGCAAACACACCCTCCACGCTTGTGTGTCCCTCACCCGGCTTTGTAATCAGATAGCCATCCTCATCCATATCAAGCTGGCCCTTGAAAAGCTGAGTCGCGGGGTCGTGGCCAACAGCATAGAAAAGGCCCCTTGCCTCGATTGTCTGCTCCTCCTTGGTAACATTGTTCTTCACAACAAGATGTGTCATGAGTCCGTTCTTCTTCTCTTCGCCCTTGATCTCAGTCGCGCCCGTGTTGAACATGACTTCGATTTTGGGGTGTGTAGTCAGCCTCCTGGCGTTCGTGCGCGACGCCCTGAGCTTATCTCTGCGCACCAGTACTGTCACCTTCTTCGCCTTCTTGGTCAGGTACAGCGCCTCCTCAACCGCCGAGTCACCACCGCCGATCACGACGAGGGGCTGGTCGCGGAACATGGGAAGAGAGCCGTCGCACACAGCACATGCAGACACACCATAGCCCCAGTACTTCTCCTCACCAGGCAAATCCAGACGGCGCGCTTTTGCGCCCGTGGCGATGATGATTGAGTCTGCGGTGTGCTCTTCCTCCTCGATCTCTTCGTCGTCACCCATGGGGTGCAACCAGTATTTGAATGGGCGGGATTTGAGGTCAACTTTGGCGACGGTTTGCGAGATGATTTCAGTACCGCATGCTTCGGACTGGGCACGCATTTGGTCCTGGCAACGTGTCAGACAGGGCTTATACAAGCTAGGTTCAGGCTACGCACCATGAGTGTTGAGCCCTGGATCTTCATGAATCCAGGGAAGTTCTCGACCTCGTCTGTGGTGGTCAATTGACCTCCAGCGGCAATGCCGAGCGCGAGGAAACCCTCGTACATGACAGGGTTAAGGTCTGCGCGGGCAGCATAGATAGCAGCGGTGTGGCCTGCTGGCCCAGAACTGCAACAGTCAGATGCTATCATCCAGAGTAGAGTAATCTCGGAGAGCTCATGAAAAGACACTTACCCAATAATGACGAGTTTTGAGTGCATCTTTCTTGAGTCTATTTTGGAGAGCCCCGTAACAGGAGTCGTGCGCGTATTATGTGAAGCAGCTGCAGCCACAGGCAGTGAGAATAAAGATAGTGTTCGTGGAGTCACCCGGCGGAAGACTGAGGCGAACAGTTTGGCGGCGTGCGCGGCTGTCGCGTGTCGATCGTGAAAGTGGGTCGTGGAACTGGGAAGTGGATTGCTGGCGCAGAAGCTTGCTCACGAGGAGGGACCGAGTGGCGCAGGAAAGAATTTGATAGTGAAAAGTAGAGTAGCTGCACGTTGCCAGTGACGCTACTATATGAGAGCTTTGAAGGTTCTGTGTAACGTGGGGGAGATTTGATGGTGAGCCGAGTAACGGAGGGGCTGTCCACAAAGAGGTTCAGCACTGCAAGGTCCGCGACGTTAGCAATATACCCTTTTGACTACACATATAGTAGCAGACTGGTATTCACACTCACCTTAATTGTACTGCAGTAAGTGTTGGAGTGGTGGTGTTGTTGCAACTTTGAAGAAAGCTCTTCGAAAAAATGCCGGTGCTCACATACGCCATCGGCGCCGGTCGGGCTGGCTTTCTAATCCTGGTCTCTTAGAAATCGCAGAGTACTAGACTCCCATCATACCCACTCCACGACAGGTTACAGGCTTTTCGCCACAAAGCTGACACAACTATAACAAGGTGTCCATACTAACCGACTTATTAGCCTCGGCCACTCATTGTCTTCATTCCAGTTGCATGTTCAGCAATGTGGCTAGGCCGTGCCTGGTTCTATCTGGGTTCAATTACGGTGATGCACATGTTAGATTGGCCAGAACCTCATGATGAACGCACTGTCGACTTTCATGAAGCATCATGTACATGGATAGCAAGTGTAGAGTGAATCAGGTTTACGTCTGGGCGCGATGCGTGCTTGAATCAACCCTGTATTACTTCAGCAATACGTTAGGTATAGTGATGCCCCTGCCAACCTCGTCGGCTTCTACTCGGCCCGGATCTGTTTATGATGTACAGGTTTAACGGGTCTAGAGCCTTACACGTTACACATCAGCTCAAGCACTTCCCACAAAGGACACAGCATGTAGTTGGAGGGACAACTTTGTCACTTGTAACATTATCTAGCTAACGCTAATCCTCGGCACCTGGACGCTTCCTGAGATTCTCCACATTGTAAAGTATGTCTCGCAGTGCTTTATCATCTGCCGATCCCAGACCCTTTCCGTTGCCGGCGGCCGAGCTGTCGGTCGCAACGCTGCCGCCAATAGCACCATCCTCAACATCGAATACTTGCTCGTGGAATGACTTCAAGGCCTCGCTTGTGTGGGAATCCTCCTGCCATTTGCCATCCGTCTGGGTAGAGAAGCATTGTAAACGGGATACATCCTTCGAAGTTGTCAGCAGAAATGACGCTATTTTGGGTTGGAAGGTCTTACCTTGTCTCCGCGGGTCTCCTTAGTGGAGCCTGGCTTATGCACATGATCAATAGAGACAACGATCGTTGACGAAGCTTGAGTTGTTGGCAGGAAAGCAACACCAAGCGCGTTTCCTTTGAGTGGTATCGCGTTGCCGGAGTTTGCTGATTCGTCGAGCTTGAACGAGATCAAAGCCGGAATACCCTCGCACGCCACAAGAATCTCGTCCTGACCTGGCACACTCCATAGACCAGATACTGCGATCTTGGAGACGTCATCAACTGCAAGTTCTGTGCGAGACTTTACGTGTTCCCGCACTACCTCTAGTATGGGCAGCTTTCGCTGAAGCTTGAAGTTTTGCCAATCCCACACATACAACTCAGCATCTCCTCCGCCAGACACAAGCTGGCCAGACTGGGTGAGGCACATTTTGCTGATGAAGGCCTCATGGCCAAAGCAAAAGCCTTCGATAATGTGGGCCTGCGGTATACCTCGAGAAACACGGATGTGTTCGTCCCGGTCTGATGTTATAATGTAGCTGCGAGTGCCCACTTTTGCATTGACAATATCTGTAAGCATGGAGACGTGACCCAAAAGAAGTTGATGTTCAAAAGTCATAACGTCCTTAGGAGGAGCCGGTCCTTTCTTTTTCTGCTTCAGTTGGTCTTCCAAGGTTTTTCGGTTCCTCCCAGAATGAACGGTGAGAACAGTCGCTGAGGGAACCCATTCTGCTTCTTCAGCTAGTTCCGATGCTGGTGCTTCAGGTGCTTGATAGTCTGGTGAAGGTAGCAGAGGTAGGGAGTACACGTCTCCGAACTTGTCTGCACAAAGAATTGTCGAATCGTCTGAAGTCAGAGCGATGGAGCAAGGTCGTCTTGTCATGCATCTTCTCAAGGTTAGCTCTCATCGTGAAGAAGACTTCGACAAGATCACCTCTCACTGAGTTGCCGCAATTGGCCTTGAATGTCAGTCTCGAAAACGCGAATGCATTTGTCCTCGCCAGTGACTCCAACCAAGTACTTCCCATTATGAGAATTGATCAAGTTGGTGAAGTTGGCCTTCTGCTGTTTTGGTGATTGAGACAATTTGACTTTCTTCTCTGGTGGTCCTTCTGTGCCTTCATCTTGAGGTTGAGGTGTCTGCTCAAATTAGCTTAACCTCATACTTCTTGCAAGCTATCCACAACATGCTGCAACCGCGAAAACATAGAAGCGTATCACTCACTGTCACAGGGTCATCTGGCTTCGACCAAGTCGAGGTGCCTCCACTGCTAGACTGCGCAACGAGCGTGGAGCCGCATGCACCAAAAAGTGTCCATCCGCCCGGTCCTGTTTCAGTTGACTCGCGAGCGACAAGACACTGATAGGGAAATGTCATTTTTCAGTTTACGTTAATCATCAACAAGCACTGCAGAGTCCGTACTTTTTCCAGGAAGCCGCCTCGCCTGGAGCGGCTAGCGCCGTGTCGCGCGCACGGTCCACGCCACAGTCAATTTTCCTTCCGCCGAGCTTCGAGTTGCCCAAATCATCAACACCATCACACCAAAAATAAAGACCTTAAACATCCCTTTGCGTCACACCGAACACAATGGGGGGCAAGAAAGAAACCAAGGCCATCTACTTCGAGAAGCTTGAGGCTCTCCTCAAGGAGTACAAGTCCATCTTCATCGTCACCGTCGACAATGTCTCGTCGCAGCAGATGCACGAGATCCGTCAGTCCCTCCGCGGTGAGGGTGTTGTCCTGATGGGCAAGAACACCATGGTCCGCCGTGCGCTCAAGGGTCTCATCACTGACTCCCCTGAGTACGAGCGTCTCCTTCCTCACGTCAAGGGTACGTTAATCTTCACATGCATCTTCAGCGCATGCCATTGACCAAGATACAGGTAACGTCGGTTTCGTCTTCACCAACGGTGACCTCAAGGAGATCCGTGACAAGATCTTGGCCAACCGTGTCGCTGCCCCCGCTCGTGCCGGTGCCGTCGCTCCTGGCGATGTCTACGTACCCGCTGGTAACACTGGTATGGAGCCTGGTAAGACCTCTTTCTTCCAGGCTCTCGGTGTCCCCACCAAGATTGCCCGTGGTACTATCGAAATTACTGCCGACCTCAAGCTCGTCGAGGCTGGTAACAAGGTCGGTGCCTCCGAGGCTACTCTGCTCAACATGTTGAACATCTCTCCCTTCACATACGGCATGGGTATCCACCAGATCTACGACAACGGTAACACCTTCGCGCCTTCCGTTCTCGACATCGAGGAGTCTCAGCTCCTGAAGGCTTTCTCCAGCGCTATCGCCACCATTGCCTCCATCTCGCTGGCTGTCAACTTCCCCACCCTTCCTTCCGTCATGCACTCTGTTGTCAACTCCTACAAGAAGGTTCTCTCTGTCGCCATTGAGACCAACTACGAGTGGGAGGAGATTGCTGAACTCAAGGACCGCATTGCCAACCCCGATAAGTACGCCTCTGCTGGCCCTGCCGCTGGCTCCGCCCCTGCTGCTGCTGGTGGCGACGCTGCCCCTGAGGCTGCTAAGGAGGAGGAGAAGGAGGAGTCCGAGGATGAGGATATGGGCTTCGGTCTCTTCGACTAAGTATGTGCGTTCGCAGCGACTTTGTCTGAGATCGCTCGGCGCGGCCACAACCTGTCGAGCTATGTCTTAATGATATAAAGCCAACGACAATACGATAAGATGAACACCTCAAATCAGCTGACTGTATGTGATGCTTGTTCCAATGACAGCATTCACTCATCAAATGGTAAGCCTATCTCCCTCCCTCCACTACCCCGCGATGATGATAATTTTTTAACCCTGACCTCTATGAGGATCAAATCGCAACACAACTCTAATTTTTTCCTGAGCACTCTATAACTATCTTGTTCAAACCTTGCATATAGTAGAGCACGAGGCTGACGAACAATCAGATACCCAAGTTTCTCCGAGTGTTTCAAAATTCTTGCATGTGCGATTGATCGTTATACGTTCTGTGATACCCCCTTTGCTAGTGACCCTGCTTTCGAAAGGTCGATCCTCACCCAATAATGCTCCCACATAGCCTTTCCGCCCAAACTTCTGCACACGCTTTCGCTCTGCTTGTTGCCAACATATACGTCGGCATGTGACCATGCTTTCCCTTCGTTGTCCACCGCTAGTCCCGGTGCACATTCTCTGATAATTTTTGCCGCAACAGCTTTTGCAAGCCCCTTGCTCCTCCATTCTGGCTCTGTATGCAATGTGCTTATGCTCCCATCAAGCCCCAGGAATGTCCACGCTACAGCCCTGTCTGTGGTTTCCTCAAACACTCCCTTACTCTTCAAGCTCATGAGTGTACGTGTCGCGCGCGGTATACTCGTGCGCGACTGCACGATAGGGAAATCGCTCTTCCTCATCTCTCCCCATTTCAAGCCCTCTGGCAACTCCTTCACTGCGGGTAGATCCTCGATTCTGAATAGAAACTTGTTTAGCACAGCGTTCACGCCTGGGAATTCGCAACGCAATACGCCAGCTTCACGACATATCTGCAAGATTGAGTGATGACAGGCACCTAGTGTGACGACTCCGGGCCAGAGAAGGTGCCGCATGTATGTTCCTGGAGAGAGGGCGTAGACTACTCCAGAGCCACTTTCGGGATATTCTTTCTCGTGTTCCTTGGCTAATTTGAGGCTGGGGTACTCTTCTGGGTGCAGCGGGGGGAGTGGGAGGGCGGACATATAGTCTAGAAGGGAGAGCACGGCAAGCTTACATTGTGGGCAGAATCCCTGGGTTGATGTAGATGCGTGGCTTGGATCTTCCCCTTGTGCAAAGAGCCAGAGTTCTGTTCCAGGACGCGCGGAGCGGTCGATGTACGCTGCCGCCCAGCATTTTGGAGTCTCTGCGGCTGACTCGGATATTGTTGATATTATGTGTGCGTGCTCCGACTGATTTGGGTGTTGCGTACGGTAAACGAGGTTTATGCTGTACGGGAGGGCAGACTTGATCGCTCTCTGGAGGTTCGATGACGTGGGGTGGTGTTTGTGGACTTCCATATCTCAGGTTGCGCTCAAGCTGATACAAGTAGCAATAATAATATTTTGTAGGTACGCAGACACTGGGATAGAGGAATTGGCCTTCTGAATGACTCAAGGACATGTAAGTCGATGTTTCAGTAAATCACGAGATTTCGCTCAGATATATTCCGAAAACACGAACTTATTCCGAGCAGTCGCAGCTATGGCATTCTGCTACCCTTTTGCGTACCCTAGCACCTTATGTCTTTATAAAATGACGATAGTTGATGATGAACTCTTCTTACGTCTTATGTTCCGATGACGTTCTCGAAAATTCTTGCTTTGCTGTTTTTACAGTTTCAACTTTGCTAGCTGTCAGAGTTGTCAACAAACAAATCGATTTGATTAATTTATTTAACTTGTTTGCGAATAAGCAAATCAATCAATCAAACATCTGCCACCCAATTTTGAGAGTAAGCAAGTAAAGTGGTGACTGAATATTTGCAGAGTTTGACCGGTTTGATATGTTTGTGTACCGCTGGCCTGCAGTAGTGTTGTTGTAGGCTATCACGATCATACAGGCGGTGAAGTTTATTTCGGCTTACTTTCCTATTGTTGTTTGTGTTGGCAGGACTTTAACGCACGTTCCCATCGATATATCAATCTTCAGTACATGCGTAGGTGGTCCCTTCTTGTTCTTCATGTCTACTGTCTATCGAGGAGGGAATATGTACCACGGAGTACCAAAACTAGTTCCAAATGGTACTAGCTCATATCCCAGCGTTGTTGGATTGGATTGGATTTATATTTAACGTCCTATCTGAGTCCTAGACTATTGAAGACGAGAAATGCAAATTGCATATCTGGTAATGAGGGGGGTGGTGTCAAATGAGGGTGGTTTCTATAGTAGTACAAGAGATGATGTGGGTTGAGACCCAAGGGCCGATGCAGTGCAAGCAAAGCAAAAGGCAGAGGCAAGTGTAATGTGAAGAAAGTGCCAGCCCAGTCCTCCATTCTTTCCCCTAAAAGTTCGGTATCGCAAGGCCTTGCTGGCTACCTAGAACTGAGTTGTTGTCAAGTCACAGAGACTGACGTTCGGTATGATTGGAACTGCGTGCAGTTCCGGTCGTTATGTTGTGGTGAAGAGCCGATGCTCTGGCGAATCGGTGGTGACTCTGGATGAGCAGAAGCCTTATTCGTATTGGGCATGGCAGTGCCCTTATGTTCAAAAAACTGGAGTAGAGGGTCTCCCGTTTTGGTGTATGTCGAGGTGTTAAGATGAAAACTGTGCGCTGTCTCACCACAGGCAATGCTCATCTCCACCATCGACACAACGTCTCTGCGCTGGCTCTGAGCTATCAAAGAGTCAGGTTTCCAGGCTTCACCACGTGGAGGTGCAGAGTTCGATTTCGAAGCCCGCTCTAAGGCTCTTATTAGCGCAGGATTTGGCGCCTGGCCAAGGATATTGTCTTTGTAGAGTCCTCAGGATCTCAGCAAGTTGTACTGCTTACATAGTTTCATTGTAACAAACAAAATCTTTTGTTGATGTTTTTTTCGCATCTTAGCTCCAAGTCGAGCATACACCTTCATGGCAACGCCAAGCAAAAGTTTCGGAGAGACTTTGCTGATTAGCGTAGCCGACTCATGTCTTGCATAACCGTCCTTGAATTGGTACACTTGCGCCGCATTCAACCTGCAACTTCAGACAAACAATGATGCTGGAGCTAAGATGATCCTTCGAGACATCCCGAAAAGCGCAATGTCAAGACATCTATACAGTTTGGCAGGGATGACTGCGGACTTTGCGGGGAGCCCGCGCTTCGGGTATGCTGGCACATCTCAGAAAGCCGTCGATCTCTCGTGATCGACCTTCCGGATATGGCCCATATTGGAATGTAAGGCATCTCACTGGCTACAAAGTCACTACCAAGCATCCACAGGCGTCTATCAGACCGAATGAAAGACTCTGTCAGGCATGTCAGCTTGCACCTGTACTTACCCCACAAGACTTTTGCGACCCACGCTCATGAACACCCAACTACGGCTCACGATCACATTGATTCAAACCGACACCTATCCCGCGGTCATTGCCAAGCCTGTAGCCGAAGAGTGATATGACGAGAGATCGTGGAGAAACCCCCGGCCTGGCAATTGGATGCTTTCTGAGGCTAGACAGATGTGGCACAAAAGCATCGTATCACTGCTGTCAGATTGCGATGACAAAGCATGAACACGCTCAGAAAATTAGGAAGAACGTCTCGGATCCCCAGATTAACCGTCAAAAGCATGCGCAGCCAGAATGAAGATATATAAAGCTCAGTGGCTACCTCTGCCACTGTATTGGCACTCTTTGTATACAGAGTTGTTAGCCTTGAGTATCACACAAGTACAATCAAGATGATCCCACCTACCAAGGAGGATGCCCCCGGTGGATTCAATCCTGTGCACTTCACTATACTATGCCTTACACTCCTCACACTCCGAGTATGCTCCGCCAAGTCCCTCAGCCTTATATCAAGCTGACTGTATCAGTTCCTCTACGTGGGCTTCACATGTCCCACCAGGCACCTGCCAGGACCGTGGTACACCCGCTTCACACATCTACGATTAAAGCGGGCAGTTATCACTGGCCAGAGAATCTTCTACATCGACTCGCTACATAAGAAGTATGGACCTATTGTTCGTTTGTCGCCCAATGAGGTTGGAGTGGCAGACCTTGATGCATTCAGGGAAATCCATAAGATTGGCACAAAGTACATGAAGAGTGAATGGTACTTGCGCCTGGCGAACTTCCCCAAAGCAGGTGTCTTTACCATGCTTGACCCTCGTGAACACGGACCTAGGAGAAAGCTTCTGTCTCGTTCATTCAGCCGCACCTACCTGGTTGAGAACTGGGAATCAACCGTCAGAGACAAAGCACTTCTTGCAGTCAAGAAAATCAAGGCCGATGCTATGGAGAGTACAGCGGATGTGTACAATTGGTGGATGCTGCTCGCCTCGGACGTTAGTGCTCACTTGGCTTTCGGAGAGTCATTCGGAATGTTGGAGACAGGTCATGTAGGTCTTGCTTCGCGCGCAGTGGATACTCTACTAACAAATCTACTAGCAAAACCAGTTCCTGCGTGTCCTCAAGAAGCTGACCATGGGTGCCGGTATTATGGTCGAGATGCCATTCCTTCGCCTCTTGAGGTTTGTGCCTATTCCTGCTATTCAGGAGATGTTCAATGCGAACGAGTATATCCTTCAGGGTGCTGGTCGAGCAGCAGAGATGGCAAGGTCTCGCAAGGGTGAGACCAACATATTTGCTAAAGTCATTGAGGACTGCGAAAAAGAAGGCGAAGGCCACATTGACGACATGGATGTCAAGATCGAGGCTATGAATATCATCATTGCTGGTACAGACACCACCGGTGTCACCTTGACTTACCTCACCTGGGCTGTCCTTCAACGGCCTGAGCTCCAAGCTGCTCTGGAGGCAGAGGTTGCTGCACTTCAAGAAGGCTTCACTGAGAATGACCTTATTAACCTTCCTCTGCTCAACGCTGTTATTGAAGAGACCCTCAGACTATACGGCGCTGCTCCGAGTAGTTTGCCCCGTGTTGTACCACAAGGCGGAACCAAGTTCGCTGGGCTCTATATCCCACAAGGCGTGACTGTGGACACACAAGCCTACACCTTCCACCGAGACCCCAACATCTGGAGCGATCCCTTGACGTAAGTACTTTGTTCCCTGCCCTTCTTCATCAACTTAACGAGCACCAGATTTGACCCTAACCGCTGGATCGCTTCCAAAGAAGGCGTCCCAGCCGAGGCTATGTCTTCTGCCGCAAAGACAGCCTTTCACCCATTCGGTGCTGGCGCAAGGTCATGCATTGGCATTCACCTTGCACGTATGGAGCTGAGGTATGCGGTTGCATTCATGTTCAGAGAAATGCGGGGCGTAAAACTTGCGAAGCGCACAACGCCCGAGAGTATGGAGTTTGAGAATTTCTTCCTGATTGCACCGAAGGCGCATCGGTGTGAGATTACGTTCAACTAATGGACTAAGAGATAACAAGTGGCGTATAGTAATAATGAGGACAGAAGCAGTGCTAAACAGCAGTTCTCGAAATATCCCTTCTAATCTATTGTGAAAGCCCGACTTGAATATGCAAGCTCCATGTGACTACTTCCTAGCTTCTACTAGCATACGGTAAACATATGTGGTCTAATGCATCACTCCGCATGGCGTTGCATCTTTTTGAGACTAGAAGACTCGATGAAACGCTCACTGCACACGAGTATGTCCGTCTGTACATTAGTCTCTTTTACTCGGTCGCACCACCCGGATTTCTCGTGTGCAGTACATTCAAGTTTACCGTATGCGTGATCCCTGCACATCCACAAAAGCTGTGATGGATGGTGTTCGTCTAGAAGAAGGTAACAATCTCGTGGAGCGTGTGGTAGAGCAGCTTGAGCACAAGGCCTGTCTTTTTTTCTGCCGTTAGAAGCGCTAGGATAGGAGTCGGAAAGATCACGGTGATTACGAGGCTGGGAGGAAGGCGAGCGTATACTACTAGGGCCCATTCATGCAGTTGCCTTCCACAAGACGATAACCCACTCACGCACAGGAGATTGATGCTATACGAATTGGAAACAAGACCCAAGCTTTCCAGACGGAAACCAAGCCACTGATGGCCTTGCATGCACAGCGTCATGTTGAGTTGAATGTCCGGTCATTTATATCGCATCATTGATATAAATGAGCTAGCAGGGTTCGACCAGTGAGATTGTCTTAGCTATGCCACCACAAGAAAGCCTTTGAATAAAGTACCGATGGGTCAAGCTGGACTTGAAGTGATGTCAGATCTGGGCAGACATTCAGACGTCTTCGAAGTGACCGCTGAACAATCAGCAGCAACATCGCTGAGTCAGCATAAACTTGGAATCTTGCCTAACCAACATTGTATTGCTTCTCTATGTACATTGTAGTAAAACAAAATACGCTCAACTCGAGCAATCAACATCGTCAGCTCATCGCGCACGCTTTGTTAACACGTGCTCATAGACACGACTGTGATGTACAACGGAAAGTTGCATGTCTGCTGAATCACTACGAAAAGTCATGCATGCAATGTGCACACATAAGATGGTAGATTCGAGATTGGTCGGTCTCGACCAGAATTGAACATGAAGAAATTACCACATGGATTTTCCACTACGAATTCCACGATCAGTACGATCGCAAATATGCTCTGCGCGAAGGACGACCGTCTAAGAACGCCTCTGCTCAGCCATAGCAATGCTGTAAACAAGGAAAGCCACCGCTACTTGGTCTATCAAAACGAAAATCTCTGCAATGCCTCACATGTGCATCAAAGCGTAACCTGCCCAGACATGGTTGGCCGTGACATGCGTAGCCACCATGTCCGAACACCATGCAAAACCTCATCCCTAGAAGCCACGACGCCGTCCTCACTGTGATCTCTTCATGCATCATGTCGTGCTTCGTTCGTCGTAAATCATTTGCTAGGAATCCTCTTCGTTCAAGCTCTACTGCGATGCGCACTGTACGCGCTCGGCACCAGGGTGCATGTCATCATCCTCGTCATCTGGGCTTCCCATACCCTGTGCACGTGCTTGCTCGCGTGTAGGGTCAACAGCCTCGAGGGTGAAATCCTCGGTCATGGCGTTCGGAGGGGGTATCGCGTCAGGGACCTTTCGTGGTGGCAGGACAGACTCGAGGGCGCGGATGTGCTCTGGTGTCATGGGTGTGCCGTCCTCGCCGCCGAGACGCTCAGGGAACTTGACGTCAAACTGGATGTACAAGTTGCCGTGGTCGTGGTGCCTGTACGAAGGCATACCCTGTCCACGGATGACCTTGACTTCGCCAGGGCTAATGCACTCGCCAGGGATGATGTCGACAGTCAACCACCGTTCATCGAGGTGCTCGATGTGGATCTGTCCACCGGCGAGAGCGGTCAACAGGTCGATCTCGGCGTGGAAGAAGAGATCGTCGCCTTTGCGCTGGAAACGTGGGTGAGGCTTCTGCTCGATCTCGAAGATGACATCGCCTGGCTCGACGCCTGGAAGCTGGTCGCCTTCACCACGGAACTCGATCTTGTGGCCGCTCTGGACACCACGGTCGACGTGGACATGCAGAACCTTACGCTCGATGATGGTCTTCTTGCCGTTGCACTGCTTGCACCTATCCTTGTCGCGGATGATTTCGCCCTCACCCTGACAATCAGGGCAGACAGTCTGGAAGCGCTGGATCATGGGACCCATCTGCCTCATCATGTGCTTCATACCACGGCCATCGCAGCCAGCGCACTTCTTAACGGCACCCTCCTTGCCGCCGATGCCGTGGCACTTGGGGCAAATGACAGACTTCTGGAGCGCGAGCTTGGAGATCTTGCCGCGGTAGATGTCCTCAAGCGAGACCTTGTGAGTGTGGGAGATGGTGCGTGCCTTCTTAGGACCCTG
Organism: Leptosphaerulina australis; assembly: GCA_026120165.1. Taxonomy (NCBI): domain Eukaryota; kingdom Fungi; phylum Ascomycota; class Dothideomycetes; order Pleosporales; family Didymellaceae; genus Leptosphaerulina; species Leptosphaerulina australis. The sequence goes on from JALRMI010000040.1 coordinate 108,476, forward strand.
TTCACGCATGCCGCCGCCGAACATACCTCCGAATGGGCCACCGCCGCCGCCGCCGCCAAAGAATTGTGCGAACAGATCCTCGGCAGCCATGCCACCGCCGCCCATGCCACCCTGCTCGAGACCCTCTTCACCATATTGGTCGTAGAGTTGTCGTTTTTGCGAGTCCGAGAGAACTTCGTATGCGTGTGAGAGGTCCTTGAACTTATCGGCTGCGTCGGGGTTGTGGGCGTTCTTATCCGGGTGCCATTTCAGCGCACCCTTCTTGTATGCTGACTTGAGTTGTGCTTCTGTGGCATCTGGGGACACCTGCAACTGTTAGTGCTAGTCTACACTGCTTCACGAACAAGGCCTTGCATACCCCTAGGATGTCGTAAAACTTGGTGTCTTTCACCATATTGACGGTTGCGCTGTATGTATTTGCAAAGGCGAGGGACTAGCGGGGTAGTAAAAGTGTGCGCAGGATTGTTGGGAGGATATAGTGGGCGAGGAGGGAGCGCGACGTCGCTATATCTGAAAAATTGAAATGTCAGCGGCCGAGTTACGGACAAGGTTTGCTTTAACAAGTGGCTCAGCCTTGCGGAAGGTGCTCGCATCTCCTTTGCCGTTCGAGGACTCGAGCAGAAGGCGCTTACCGAGACTCGCCGAAAACGGGCTGTTGCAGAAGTCAAGGAGGAGAGGTGAAATACTTACAAGACCGTCGATATCAGTGGTCGAAATATTTGTTTCGTGAAAGCACTGCAGGAGGCGAAAGCGTGTGGACTTAAAAGTAATGAACCGGGATGTCAACTGCGCCGAGCTACAGAAGATTCCAACCGATTCTATGCCCTTCCACTGGGTCCCAACGGCCCAAAACAGCCTGAAAACGCTTGTCTGCTTGTGTAAACCGTTCAGTCACCCCCGCTAACAACCATGACTCTGCGTTTGAAAAAGAAAACCAAAAGTTGTCTCTCCGCAGTGTAAATCTTTTTGAGATGCAGTTCATCAGGGCTTCCAATTTTGGAGTGTTGCGTCCGTGCACCCCCGCCAATCGGCAGGGTCGAGATTACCAGAAGCTTATCGCTGCGAAGCACCGATGATTGGACCCTGATAATTGCTGTTGAAGCTTTTCTATGATGCGTCTGGCTTGTATTCATCACCACCATACATCATGTTTGCAAACAAATGCCGACTTCAAAGTTGCGTTGCAGGAAGCTCGTCAAGGCAGCAGTGAAGATGGAGTGCCTGTCGGCGCTGGTGCCCTTGCAAGATTTCGTCGTCTTAGCTCTTGGGCTGACTATACCAGGCAGAGATTTCTGCCCTGGAATACGCAGGGCGCCTCGCGGCTTCGGCTTACCAAAGTGCGGCTATGTACACCAGTCTCACTGCGCGGCACCTACTGTTGCGTGTATCCCATACAATGTTGGAGAGTCGTGGTGGGTGAAAGCAGGGCATTCGCTGTGGGACAAGAGTATCTGCAGGGCAAGGGCATTATGGTCATAGTGAGGCAGAATGGGAGTTGTCAGACACTGATGGGTGGGTCTGCAAAAATAGCCTGGAGACTGGTATAGGAACACTGGGGAGCATCAGTGGTACTGCGCCGCATCTGGCTGCAGACCTATCAAACATGTCATTATGTTGTCAGCCTATGGATCTCTTCAAAGTAGAATTTTAGGTCGTCCGGCTTTACAAATGGTGTTATGCCTGGATTGTATTAGTGCTTTGTGCTTCACATAACACATTCGGCAACTTACCGTGTCCAAGATTGGCAATCCAGCCCTGTTTTCCTCCACCAAACCCAGCGACCATGTTCTCGACCACCTTGGTGATCGATTCTCTGCTGCCGTACAGAACACCGGGGTCTGCGTTGCCCTGCAAGACCTTACCCTTCGACTGCGCAAGCTGGTATGCCTCTGCTGGATCATGTAGCCAGTCCAGTCCAATGGTGTTGTAGTTTGACTCGCAGAGAGCAGGCAGCGCGTACCAGGCACCCTTTGCGAAGACAGTCATGGGAACAGGCTCAAGGCCCTTCGACTTAAGGCGTGCCGGCAGGTTGTCAGCAATAAAGTTTAGGTATGGAAGGGAAAACTCCTTGAAAGACTGAGGGGAGAGCTCGCCCGCCCATGAATCGAACACTTGGATCATCTGCACCAGTTAGCGTTGTTCACCTTACCAGTGCTGCTTGAACATACCTGAGCGCCGGCCTCTACCTGCAGAGCTAGGTACTCGACGCAAAGCTCTGCAATCTTCTGTAGCAGCGCCTTGCTTGCCTCAGGGTACTTGTACACCCATGTCTTGACCTGGATGAACATCTTGCTGCCACCGCCTTCAACCATGTAGCTCAACAACGTCCAAGGCGCACCGCAGAAACCGATCAAAGGCACTCGACCAGCGAGTTTGTGCCTTGTCAGGGTGATTGCCTTATAGACATAATCCAACGATTCCTTCACATCAACCTTGCGCTCCATGACCTCCTTGTACTGTTCATCGTCAGGCGTCTGCAGTGGCTCGGGGAAATGAGGACCCTTCTTGTCCACCATGATGACCTCCATACCCATCGCCTGAGGAATGACAAGGATATCAGAGAAAATAATGGCAGCATCGACAAGCCCAGCGAATCGATCGATGGGCTGGAGAGTAAGGTTGGAGGCGATTTCTGGGTTACGACAGCATTCGAAAAAGTCATTTTTGCCCTTCTCTTCATGGTATTCTGGCAGATAACGTCCAGCTATGCAGTTTTTAGCATTTTGAATGCACCGAGGCAATCATGGATAGCTTCTAACCTTGACGCATCACCCACATGGGTGCACGCTCAACTTTCTCGCCTGCCAAACTTTAGTATATGACCCTGCTGCCAACTGCTATTTATGTGCAGCTTACCCCTTGCGGTGCGGAGAATCAGATCGTTCTTCATAGGCTCAAATTGAGGTGCCATTGTTGCTGTGTGATTTGTTGTGTAGACAGCAGCTTTGGAATTCTACAATGGAAAGAACAACCTCCGACGAACCCCGCCCGCGCCTGCGCTCTAGGCCGCATGCAGACGCGACGTCCCAGACGCGCTTTCCTTTTGCTACGGTCGATATCGTCAGGCAGAGACCATGCTTCTTAGGCATGTCTATCATGCAGCACGTATTCAGCCATTGAGTCTACCACAACACTTTAACTCTATTCCTCGATCATTCGTCGCAAACCTGAATAGATCATTCTCGAGCTTGACGCGACCTTACGCGAAACCACGTGCAACGAAGCTTGCATGCACAGCTTGGAAATGGAACCACGAGCTGCAATGTCGAGGGGTGAAGCGGAGAGCCTCAATCAATCTTGACGATATACCTCAAGGTGCCATTGAGTCAGTTGGACTACCGCCTCAGGATGATTGTGAGCCAGAGTATCCTCCACTGCTGCAGCAGGTCCGCAATAATATGCTTAAGTTCAGCCATTGCGTCTTGTTGACCAGAGTTGGTGGCTTCTACGAGGTATGTACGTATCTTTGAGTCCAGAACCTACTAACGGGACCAGCTGTACTTTGAGCATGCCGACGAGTATGCTCCATTACTGAACTTGAAGAAAGCCAAGCGGAAATCTTCAAAGGGCAGCAAGAAGCCTGCTGTGTCAATGGTAGGCAGGATGCAACCCTTCTGTGGGCACGTGCTGAGGTGGATAGGCCGGCTTTCCTGCGTACCAACTGGACCGTTACCTCAAAATCCTTGTTCAAGACTTGAATAAACATGTCGCTATCAGTGATGAGTTCGTCAACACAGCGCCTAACCGGGCGAGAGGTGAGCTTCAGTACACTCGACGAGTTTCTCGTATCATCACGCCCGGGACGCTAATCGATGAACACTTCATGGACCCGTGGGAGAATAACTACCTCCTCAGCATTCATGTCAACCCAAAGTCTCTGGAAAAGGAAAAGGTTGTCACAGAAAGCCCAGGCAGCTCGAAGGTATCTTCGGTGCTCAACTTGCCCCGTACAGAAGTTGGTCTTGCCTGGGTGGACTTGTCGAGTGGCGACTTCCTTACACAGAGCACCGACATCGCATCCTTACCCTCTGCTGTGGCTCGTATCAAGCCTAGAGAGATTGTGCTCGACAGCACTTTCGAAAAAGCTGAAAATTCATGGATCGTTTCACTACTGCAAGAGGACGGTCACATAATAACATTCCAAGAGCCTTTGCAAGAGCAGCTTACCGTGAAGGACTGGGTGCCCATGTTAGAGGATGTCATCACCGACTTTAACCCTCAAAAATTCACTCATAGTGAGGTGGCAGCTGGCGGTTCGCTCCTGCACTACGTGAAGCATCAATTACTTGGTTCCCGAACGCGACTACAGGCTCCGGTCAGGCATCAGGCAGAAGATCATATGAACATCGACAAGAACAGCCTGAGAGCACTTGAGATCAGGACCACGATCCGTGATGGTGCTTACGAGGGCAGCTTGTTGCATTCGCTGAAGAATACAGTTACAAAGAGCGGTACGCGTCTTCTGTCACAACGCCTGTGTGAGTATTAAAGAACAACGGAGCATTACCACAGCGTGTTGACCTATCGTAGCTGCACCATCTATGTCGCTTTCTACAATTAATGACCGGCTTGACTTGGTACAGGAGATGATTGAGTATCCACAACTTAGAGAAAACATCATAGCACTTCTTGGACAGACTTTTGATTCTCTTCGTTTGGTCACCAAGTTCACATATGGTCGTGGCGGTGCCGACGATCTCATGGAGCTCTCCAAGACTATTGCCATCACTTCTGACCTGGCCAATGTTCTGCGTGAGCATTCGGCTTCAAGAAATACTATGCCGCCTTCCTCGAACGGTGGAATACCAGATCTAAGGCGAAGACAGTGCATATCTGCACTGGAGCAGCGATTCAACCTGGAAAGTGTGCACGAGCTCTCATGTCGCATACAAGATGCGATCGATGAGGAGGCACTCTCCGAATACCATCGTGCCGAAGATGAGCAGGCCGAGGAGATGTCTGAGTTGGTGCAAGATGTCCTGGCTCGAGAGGCCGGCGAAGAAGACCTCAAGAATATGCCAAAACGCATACAACCGAAGCCACATCCAATCACAAGTAGCTATAAGGGCGCCACAGATGGGCGAGATGACATATGGATTATGAAGCGTAAGGCGAGCCCGGCACTGCATCGATTGCATAAGTCTTTAGACTCAATGAGCGAGGCCAAAATACAGCTGGAGGACAGACTGCGGCAGCAGATGGACACCTCAAGCCTGACGCTCAAATGGACACCAAATCTTGCTCATGTCGTCCACGTGAAAGGGAAAGATGTATCGAGAGTTACACCGCACTACCCAAAGAGTCTGAGTAGTAGCAAGTCTACACGTTCCTTCCAGGTCCCTGAATGGACGCAACTAGGCGCACAAATGGACGAAACCCGCTTTCGGATCCGCAACGAAGAGCAAAGAGTGTTGACAGAGCTACGTGAAGGCGTCGTGTGCAATCTTTTGGATTTGAGGCGAAATGCCGCCGTCCTCGATGAACTCGATGTTGCATGCGCGTTTGGTGTACTCGCAGTGGAGAAGAATTTTGTTCGACCCCTCATGACTTCTGGTACCGCCCACAACATCGTTGGTGGTCGGCACCCGGTTGTTGAAAACAGCAGCAGTGATCAAGGTCGCAGCTTCACACCCAACGACTGCATTCTGGACGACAAGGAGCGTATCTGGCTGATTACTGGACCCAACATGGGAGGCAAAAGCACATACCTTCGACAGAATGCTCTGATCTCCATTCTTGCTCAAACAGGATCCTTTGTGCCCGCCGAGTACGCGGAGATTGGCCTTGTCGATAAAGTTTTCAGTCGTGTTGGTTCAGCCGACAATCTCTTTCTTGACCAGTCCACCTTTATGGTCGAAATGCTGGAGACTGCCCAGATTCTCAAGGAGGCTACGTCGCGCTCGTTCGTCATCATGGATGAGGTTGGTCGAGGGACTACTCCTGAAGATGGTATCGCCGTAGGTTATGCCTGCCTTCATCACCTGTATCATCATAACCGATGCCGAACGCTGTTTGCGACGCATTTCCACGCTCTGACCGACATGACCAAGGATCTAGAAAAGCTAGCTTGCTACTGCAATGACGTTCAAGAGGACACGGATGGTAGATTCTCATACGTGCATCGCTTGAAGAAGGGCGTCAACCGCGAGAGTCATGCCTTGAAGGTTGCCAGAGTCGCAGGTAGGCACCAAGTACAACCGCCGGTAGCGTTCCATCTAACCAGCAACAGGACTCCCAGAAGGCGCAATCGCAATTGCCGCCAAGATTCGAGAGCAATTAAGATTGGGTTCATCACGTGTAGGAGCCGAGATCTTCGTAGAAGCCGAAGCCAAAGAGCATCCTTAAAAGTAGGGCATCTGTCGCCACTTGGGCTTCTGCACTTATGCTGTACGACATCCACTGTACCATATCTTGTACATTCAGACTCATCCATAGGAAGACTACTTCTAGCGCCATTCTATCTTCAGCATTATATGCCCATCAGCACGTACAATATATTCTCATGCGTGCGGCGCTCGTGTTCCAAACATATACCGCCTGAACAGGTAGAATATTCGTCACAACAGCTACACAAACATCCAAATTTACCGCGCTCTGCATAAGTATGGTGGCACAAGCACCTGCCGAGCACAATACATGTGGAGTACGATGCACGAAGCTATCAAGCTCGTGCATGTACCCTCTTGATACAGAATAGTGCGATGTAGATAGAGCGCTCGTGTAACCAATCTTGTTGATGCTGAGCAACGTTATAAACGCCGTTGCGTTTCGTGCGTGGCGGGCACGAACTGACTTAGCTTACCCCACACTTTTGTACCCGCTAGATTGCCTGACATCCCGCCCTGCCTTTGTGCATCTTCGACTTTCTCTCCTTCCAACATTTTCTTGCACCTGTCTTCGAGAAAGCCCATCTAAGACTTTTTCCAACATGGGCGAAGCAAAACCCTCGACTCCACTCTCATCTATAGCTCCAATTTACCCCAAAAGCCAGCAAATTTCGCCGCATCTCATCCTCCAGCCTCCGCTTTCCCGATGCGGCAAAGGCCCGGGTCTCGTCTTGATTCTCGACCATTATGCACTGATTGAGGCAAGCGAGAAGCATCTTGACCCGCCGCCACTGCAGAAGTGGGCTGAGGAAGGGTTTGCGGTTGTGCAGGTGTTAGTACCAGGGAAGGTAGAGGATGGTGGGGAATTCCCATTGGGGAGGGCGCTAGAGGCTTTGAAGGGGTGTGAGAAGTGTGATTATGGGAAAGGCGTTGGAGTAGTTTGTGAGTAGGAGTCCCTTGTTCGTGTGAAGCTGTTGAGAATTGAGTATGCAAGATGGCGTGAGAGAATTGGCAACGTGAAAGACGATGATTTGATCAGCTAAAGAGCCACCAAGCTGATCATTCATCCAGCGTATCTTTCCCGGATCCCATTCTACGTTGAAGAAGCTGCGGTCCAACACCCTGAGATTCTTGCCGTCGTATCATACGGTGGTCGCGAACTATCCACTCTCAATGAAGCTGACACGGCATTACCACCTCAACTCGTCCACGTCGCTGGCCCCAAAGTTGAACGCCGAAAATCACTACCCCTGTATCCTGACCCAGAATCGGCATCTTCTTCTTCAACGCAAGCGCGTCCTGCCCGCATTGTAAAGACCTTTTACTACGAAGACGCGAAGGACTCAAACTGGATCTTACCCGCCGATCCAAGCTACTCAAAGCGTAACGCCGGAATCGCTCATACAAGAAGTGTAGCTTTCCTCAAACCTTTCCTCAATGGACCATTTTTCGACCTGGAGGCTGTGTGGGATGAACATTGTCTGTACGAGTTTGGGGAGAGGGCCGTGGAGAAGACAATGGCTACCATGGTTGCGCAGCCTTATGTGAATCACATACCTACCATGACGTAGGTATCTTCCAATCCATTTTCCCCTAATGAAGCATACCTTTGGAAGCGGGCGAAAAGCAGCGCTCACTCATATTACAGAAGGAGACTGTGCTGACGACAAAGCAGAGGAGGTATTGGCAAGGAGAGGCTTACAGCATTCTACACACACCACTTCATCTTCAGTAATCCTGACGATACAGCGCTTTCTCTCGTCTCCCGTACTGTAGGCACAGACCGCGTCATTGACGAGTTTGTCTTTTCCTTGACCCACGACAAAGAAGTGCCATGGCTACTCCCCGGCATTCCTGCCACAGGAAAGAAACTTGAGATTCCGTTCACGAGTGTAGTGGCGATGCGTGGTGATAGACTGTGCCATGAGCACATTAGCTGGGACCAGGCGACGGCATTGAAGCAGTTAGGCCTACTGCCGGAGTTTGTACCATTCAGACATCCGATCGATGGGAAAGAAGCGCCAGAGGGGAAGAGGTACGAAGTCAAGTTACCAGTGGCCGGTGCAGAGACAGGGAGGAAGTTGGTGGATGAAGGGAGTGAGGAGAGTAATTTGTTAATGGGGAGAACCTGGAGGGAAGTGGATGATGCATAGAAAGACATCATTCGAGGTTCCTTTGCAAGTATGGGCGGAACTGTGTAATGTTGCTACAGTTTTTCAAGCAGAATATCATGGAGATGTCACTAAAGAACAATTCCCGTCAGCTTTGATAACACCTCTACTACAGCAGAATATTCTGTCAGGACCACAAGCAGTGTAGCCATAGCTGCACAAATAAGATTCCGTCAGATGGCTTAGATGGTAGGCGTCGCCTCCCAATGGGAACTCATACTTCGTATTTTTAAACGCCCCTGAGAAGGCGGAGTGACGGTATCACGGTAAACATAAGCACACTCCAGGGAGTGAGGAGGTTGGCCTTTTGCTCCGCGATAGAAGGAAGGTGCATGCAAGGGCTGTTATTGTCTTGTGATGCTATTGGTTACTCATCGTCGTCCGTTACAAGCAGCTTCATAGCTTCTGGTTTGACGAGTCCAGGCGCTCTGTTAGATGCTATTGTTGCGGCTGCTACTATCAAGGTGTAGGGCAACTGGGCTCGAAAATCAAGGTAAGAGACGATTGACGTTACGCTGGGAGAAGCTTAGCGTAAGAGTGGACGAAACACCTGATTGGGTGAAACACTTGATTGGATGAAGCACTTGATTGGACGAAATGCTTGGTTGGACGAATCACTTTGATGGATACCTGCCGCATTTTCGACTATTTTCTGCATCAATAAAGTTTATCGAGGCATGCAGGCTCCTAGTAAGTACCAGATTTTGGCGTTCAAAATCAAGCTTACGATCTGATAGTCCTACAACGCCCGCGTGATCGTTATTTACTTACCAAACCAAACGCACGCCATCTTCTTTATATGGTACCACATCTTGGCGAAGGCGTTGTGAACGATGAATGACGAAACACTACTTTTGGCAATGCCGGAATGCGTACAAGTAATGATCTCGAGAGGACAGGAACAGCTCTTGTTGGCAAACAAAAAGGTCGACCTTCTTGCTTTTGAAGCTTGAAGGCATATGTCGTAGGCCAACAGCTCTCCATCACACATGAAAGAACATCAAGGAAGAAGTAGGTATCGGGTAGATGTAGCGCATACAAGCTTGGCACTTCATTTTCCTTTAAATTCAGATCAGTTATGCTCAGTGATCCCCTTCGGGTATCTGGTAGTTCATTAAGCTACATGGAGCTAGTTAGTGCGGGTGACGCGTCAAAGTGGCCTCCGCGTAATAACCAAGTATCAGCCCCTTATGCGCAGTTCTGAGATATGCTCGAAGTGCATGATTAGGGCTGACACTGAGGATGCTTCAGCAGTGAAGCGATCGACAAAGTGGCTCTGTTATAACTAGAAAGAGTGACGATCGTTCATTCGAGATGCTGTCACTTTAATCTAACTACAGCGGAGACGTAGAGGTATCGTCATAACATTTTGATAGGTCATATCTATGTCCCCTTCCCAACTAGTAAGGAAGCGCACCATCCCTATTGAGCTGATTCACGACCTCAATTCCGTGATTCAGGCTAGCAATTGAAATTCCAGACCGGTTCAAGGCCCCAAAAGCCATGTCCTCACTAGGCACCGGAGTGACGAAGAAAGAAAACCTGAACATGTCGTAGTGAGAGCACCGCATGTGACATGTAGCATCATGACGGTTCGCTTCAGGCTCGGAAGTTAGGTGCATGTGGTGCCAATCTCTCCTTCTGCATGGTCTCCGAAGCGTTAGGAAGCCTCCAATCTACTTGGGAGAAACGACAGGGCAGCACAATACCCAATTGAATCGCAACCGATACGATGACTGATCACTACTCCCTAGGTCCCCAAAACCTGTTGCTAGTAGGAGGTAGGAAGTGTGAATCGTACCAGTTTGCAGAGAAGAGAAATGAACCGGACAAGGAGCCGCGCGTACTCAGCAATGAAGTATGCCTGAGTTCTGCATAATGTTTCGTAACGTAGGGAGAGCACACAATTGGAAAATGTGGCTAAGATATACGAGTAAGAGCCGTATCATCCACATATGGTTGACATCTCAGATATGAACGGATAAAGACGTATCTCTGCTCATATCACTAGGCTTATCCTGAACCCTTCAAGGAGACTGGCTATCGTCTCCAAAAGCAGAGTTCTCGATTTTGGTGACAGCAGCAGTAATCCGTATCCCAGTTGTCGATCGCTCGAACGACTCTCGGAATGGCTCTAGACAACGTCGAATATCATCCGATCCTGGTTTAGGCATGTTGAGAATCCGGCCCACATGGAACAGTACAAACAGTTCAATTTCAATCGCCAGACTGATATGCTTCAGGCTTGGAAGGATCGTTGACACCATCCTAACATAGCTCTCATTCTGCCGAGCAGGATTGCCGTACCACTTTGCACCCCAGTGCTCCAGACGCATGAAAATTGTAAATGTGAATTCGATGGAAGTGATCGCTTTACGCATATCATCACCTATTGAGCGCAGCCAAAGGATTGTTTCAAAGTTCATGACAAATGTATTGATTGAATAGAGAAGAAGGCGTGTCTCGGCATTTGTCTGGCGGCAGACCTTTGTTATCGCCAGAAAGTTGGCGGGGGGATTAACCATTTTACGATCTTCGTTGATTCGTATACCGTCTCCATGTTGCAGAATGAGTTCATACACCCTATTTCTCAGCTCGGCGGGTAAGCTGAGAATTGGCGATACTGTCTCTCGTCCACGAACCGCAGCTGTGATTGAGGACTTTACAGAAGATTCGTGCATTGTCGTCCCGCTTGATAGTGCCTTCCAAAGGTTGGAAACCAGCTCTTTCTCGGATTCTTGAATGTGTGTTTTCCCTTCTAAAAAGTTGTTTTGAGCAACTTGTGTCCAAGAATGATGACACACATGCCGAACAACCGTTGGAGCAGGGGTTCTAACCAGGGTTTGTAGCTCCAGCCCCGCCGACCGTCCCGCCTATCACCCTTCTCTCCACGCTTAGACTTCAAATGTCTCTCACGCTTCATTGCAACCTTTCTAATGATGGAAGAGAAAGGAACCGCTTCTGCGGCTTCCATTAACAAATCTGTTCAGGGTTCTTCAGATTATGGCAATGAGCATGAGCAGCGAGAAGCTGCCCAGATGATCCAGCGCAATTATCGTGGATATAGAGAGCGGCGCCAACTCAAAGGCATCGGGCTGGATGCTAGTGCACGCTGGACAGAAGTAAACTCTCGAAAAAAAAACCATACATTGTAGAATCGAAGTTGACATTTTGATAGGCTGTACGAGACGGTTAGCTGACCTCCTCTCTACCATCAGCACAACCTAACTGTCACCCAGCGAAATGGCGCAATGCAACACGCCTTCAATCGCGTGCAGATAGTCATTTAAATCCAGACGCGCTTACAACACCGGAACAGCGTGCGCGCGCCAACTCTGAAACAGCGCGCAACAACTGGAAGCGTGTAGGCGAGATCGCGCGACGAGCAGGCGCAGATGATGCGCCTGATGCTTCATATTCAGACACTGAAGATGAGCGCTCACCTGAAGATCGTGCTAATCAACGGAAGGAGAAAGAAGAGAAAAAGTCTGAGCGTGACAAGATGGCCAAGATGATGGACCTACAATACTTCCTCGAGATGGTGGACCAGAAGCATCGATACGGCTCGAACCTGCGTGCATATCACGAGCACTGGAAGAAGTCCGCGACAAATGAGAACTTTTTCTATTGGCTCGATAAAGGCGAAGGACGGAATTTTGAGCATCCTACAGTGTCGAGGGAGAGACTGGAAAAAGAACAGGTTCGGTATTTGTCGCGTGAGGAGAGGCTGAACTACATGGTCAAGATTGATAGCGAAGGTCGTTTGTGCTGGGCGAAGAACGGCGAGCGGATCAATACGACAACTCAGTACAAAGATAGTGTGAATGGTATTGTTCCCGTCGACGACGACACGCCGGCGTACGGACCGAATGGGCAGATACTGCATGATGGACAGAGCAAGAACCTCAGACACTCGAGAAGTTCGTCCTTGTCATCATCATCCTCATCGTCGTTGTCCAGTTTGTCGGCAGAGCACAGCGATGTTGAAGGCGAACACTACGTCAACGAGGATTTAGATAAGGCGAAGGGAATTAAGAAGATCAAGCACGTGTCAGCGGCAACCATTCTGAATCATCTGTTGCGCAGCTCGGTCAAGCCAAATTCCTGGATCTTCGTAAAGTCACTCAAGTCTGATTTCTCACCTTAGTGCTGACATTGATCAGGTCGCGGACACTTCCTTCCGTCTCTACATTGGTATCAAGCAATCCGGTGCTTTCCAACACTCATCCTTCTTGCACGGTGCGCGTATATCTGCCGCAGGTCTCGTCCGCATTAAGGACGGCCAATTGCGTCGTCTTTCTCCCCTCTCAGGGCACTACCGGCCGCCTACCAAGAACTTTCGCGCTTTTGTGCACAACATGCAAGATAACGGCGTTGACATGAGCCGCGTTAGCATTTCGCGTTCGTATGCGGTGTTGGTTGGGTTGGAAGCCTATGTAAAGACAAGACGGAAAGTCAAGAAGGGCATTGGCGCGGTCAAAGATGCTGAGACGAAAGTGGTGCACCCAGAAGTTTATGAGAAGAAGATCGAGGAACAGAAGGATAACAGTGAGAGCGCAAGGCGGGAGAGGCAGTTGCTTGCCGATCAGGCTGCGAAGGAAGAAGCCGAACGGAAAGAGAGGAGCTGGAAACGCAGAATTTGGAAGAAGATCAATCGTACTGGCGAGAAGAATGACGCAGCTATGCGAGAGAAAGAACATGCGAAAGATCAAAAGAAGGCGGTCTTGAGCCAGCCAGGTCAAGACGTTGAGAGTGGGATACCGCCAAATGGGACGAGGGATAGTTTGTCAGAGACCATGCCGAAGCCTACAGCGACAAGCAGGGTGTCTGCTTAATATTGTCAGTATTGGACCGATGATACCTGTGTTCTGACAGTCTCGATTGCAATGATTGTAGTTTGAAATTGAGATGCGAAGTATTCCTGATGTCAGGTACAAACCCGCGATACTTTTGTCGTGCTCTCCACAATGTAGAGGAATACGAGGCGTACCTATAAGTCGATGGGACGATGAGCCAGCGATTCCTTGCCAAGCTGCTGCCCTTCGCAACCGGAGCGCCTCGATCTCAATACATCAATTAAGCATTATATCGCTGCGGGGACGATTTCCTACAAAGCGTGGAACCAATATATGTACAGTACTAGGGAATTAGTCTGTTCGCACCAGCACGGACCTTTTCCGCAACACCAAACACGAGACCAACCCTCCTAACTTCAATCTCCTACTGCACGA
>JALRMI010000410.1:0-24432 GCA_026120165.1 Leptosphaerulina australis
TAGCGCCTGGCGCGTCCCCAATACCCCATGGGAGGTCACAATGTATGTAAAGGCAATTGCCAAATGTACCGGGACGTTAATACAATACTACTACTACTAGTACTACTCGTTATTGTTGGCTACTGAGGTTGGCCCGGGCCATATTTACTCACATGTGAAGATCACGTGCGTTGATCTTTCTTTCACTGCACCGAAATACTCACAGCTATCAAAGCTATTACAGCGAGATGTTGGCTCTTGCTGCATACGGATGGTCTTCTCTTTCTTTCAATTTATCCTACATTCTAAGCTATACAACAGGTGTGAGACAGTACAATATATACGTTTGGGAGCTTAGTTATATGCCTTGATAAACATTACCATTCAGCTTTGGAAACCTTGTCGAAGATTTTTCCAGTTGATCAAGAATAGTGCCACAAGTGAGATTTCCTCCACTCCGATAGTATTCTAGAGTCAGTGAGGTGGAGGAGGCGACCTGATAAACAACTATTGATTGGAGAGCTTAGTGATGAGTAGTAGTAGTATTGTATTTACGTCCTGGTAAATTTGGCAATTGCCTTTACATACATAATGACCTCCCATAGGGTACTGCGGACGCGCCAAGCGCTAAAGCGGAGGCGGCTCTTGTGTGAGCAGACCTCTTAGTAGAGGCGTTTCTTGTCTTCCCTCTCCACCATGCGAGAGCAAAAGAAATTTAGTCTGTTGCACGATAATCTAGTGTCGTTACCTATGTACAGGGGCGAGCGATTGCGCACGCGTTGACCGAGATCTAGGTTCTTTTCGCAAGGCGAATGAAATCAGCAAAGTCTTCAGGGCAGCTGAGCAGCTGCTGAAGGTACTTGTTGCCCTCTTTGGTGCTGGTTGGAAGCCAGTCAGGCCGCGCCGGCCATTGTAGGAGCCAGCGCCGCATACGCGGGCAGTGTATCAGATGATCGGGGGACTTGTCCTTTCGCAGCAGCAAAGGAGTTCCGCGTCATCATGTTTGTATTTTCGGTGATACCACGCAAAGTCGCCATGCATCGTGCGTGTGGCGAGAAACTTGGCCAGGACCCGTCGGCTGAGATTGAGTTCTTTTGGAGGGGTCGTATTGTAGGGGAGTTCCCATTTTCTATACCAGGTCGAGAGCTTCCGCTCCGCGTCTTTCCACCACGACTCTTCCGCGCTATGGTTCAGCTTGCTTGCGTCTGTTCGTAGTCCTATGATTGTAGGTTCCGCGGCAAGATGTGATGGCTCATGTAGGTCGTTTGCTTCCAAATCAGACATTCTATCGACTACTTCATTTCCTTCGATTCCCATGTGGCCTGGAGACCAGCGTACGCGTACTTCCCAGACACCCATTGCCTCCTGACAGCGGAGAAAGGCCCATTGAGAGGATGAGGATGCATTACCGCGCAAACACAATATGACTGAGGTGCTGTCAATGCACATCCAGTGTCGTCGCATTCGAAGTGTAGGGTCATTCAGAGAATGGCGGAGGCCCTGCTAGGCTCCCACTGCTTCTGCGTCGAAGACGTGGGATCTGGAGTTCAGCGAGCCCCGACCCGTCTTTAGAAGCTTTTGATTCTGGTATATGGCATAGCCGTAGGTCACATGCCTTATGTCAGATATGAGAATGGACAGACATGAAGGAAGCAGAAGGTTGTTGTATTGAGTGAGCTGTGTAGAGCGATTTATATACACAACCTGAGAGTAAACACGTGACAATACGTCATGCGAAACACAATTCACTGTGTACCTTGTGAATTGAGGTGCCAGTCTGACACCTTACGCTACCCAGCCTTTGCTCAGACCCATCTGAGAAATTGGTAAGGTCTTGTGGGGAAAGATTTTTCCACCAGAGATTGAATCTCTCTGCTGCCACCTTCTTCTCTAGGCCTTCTGTAGGGTTAACTCTGCAGCTAGGGGTGTAGTGTGGGGGGATGAGGAGTGGCCTTGGAACGGGGTCTAGCAGATCGCCGTGTCGCTGGACCTTAGTCCGTGGCTGTTGCGGACTTCCAGCCCCCGTGCCGCGTCGTATGGCCGGTATCTTCATTCGGTGAGCCAGAGGGTGACTGCGTTCAAACGTCTGTAGGTGTACAGCGAAGCGTGCATAGTGATGAGTTCAAGCTGCAAAGTACAACTAAATACAACACAAGCAGTTCGGTATCACATGAAAAGCTCAAGTTTCTCATGCGATGTTCAAGACCTCTAGGTTAGTTCTCTTGTTTTCGGCTTCAGTGTCAGTTTTCTTACGGTGCTCGAATCCTCTGCCATACATACCTCGGTGGTCACCTACTTAATCACACTGTGGTCATGCGAGCTTTTGGGTTGCAACAATGCGACATGCAAGAAAACTCTGCATGGAAGAAGAGTCATATCGAAAGCACACAATATCTTGTTGCCATTGCTAGTCTGCCTCTCAAATCTATTTCGACAATCCAAGCTGCCAGTCATGCAGCCGCCTCCCCAAATTTGCCAGCCTCTGATATGTTTCTTTCAAGAGCACTTCGTGACGCTCGGGACGTTTGTGCAGCTACCGTAGGTCTTACCACCGGTAATGGAGACGTTGGACCAGGTCCAGTTTGTGCAGGACGAACTGCTACCGCAAGTAACAACGACATCATAGCCAGAGCTTGAGACAGCACCGGTTCCGGTTATGTTCTCAACAATCAGGCCGGTTATAGGGATGCCTGTTCCAGCCGTACCTTTCAAGTCACCACCGTCGTAGTTCTGCTCGATAAGAGCACCATACCTAGGTAAGAAAATCAGTGAAGCGGCTCGAGAAGTAGTACTGGGGTGACAAAAAGAAGAGCTTACTTGGATATGTTTTTGAGAGTGATCTTGTTGTAGGTCACAGCATTGATGGAGCCAGTTTTGCCAACGGAAGCCTTGACGCGGATGCCATTCACCGAGTTTTGAATGACGTTATTGTAGAAGGTCACAGTGTCGACAACGTTACTTGTGCGGCCGCCAACAGAACCAATAGACAAGCCGTGTCCACCAGAGCAGAGGCCATTCTGGAAAGTGATGCTCTTGGGCAAAAGTTAGTGGACAGTGATAGTTATGCTTGGGGCTGCACTTACAGTCCCAGAATTGACAGCAACACAGTCATCTTGATTATATACCTTGGCTCCATCAATGATGACATTTGAGCTCGTACCAATGTCAAAGCCATCGGTGTTGTGACCACCGGCACTGTCACCAGCAGAGTCGTCGATTGTCATGTCCGTAATTGTAAGCCCATCGCAACTAGCAATGCTGACAGCCTGAACAGGAGTGTTCTTGATATTAAGATCCGTGATACTAGAGCTCGTGAGGCCGTGTGCTGCGAAGAATTTGGGCTTAGTCTTTCCACCGTTACCACCCTGACCATCCCACCATCGTGCACCATCAGGATTGAGAACTGCGCCAGAAGCGCCCTTGACGGTGATCTTGTTGCCAGAGATAGAAAGGAGAGGCCCTTCCCACTCCTTATATCCCCAAGTGGTTGTGCCTTCGAAGATGACAGTGGTGTCATCAGCAAGCTTGGAAAGATCCAGGGTCGTGCCAGAGGGAACAGCAACATTATTCAAAACGATTGTTGCGCATGCCGTCTGTGACTTGCTTGCGGATGCTGCACCAGCCGAACCCGAGAAAGTACAACTGGTGGCTCGCTTAATGAGAGCAGCCTCAGGAGCGGAGGTAATAGCCGGCGCAGGGGCTGCTAATGTGGCCACCACGAAGGTTGTGGTCAATGAAACAATAGGCAAGAAATACATATTGGAGAGTGCAAAGCTTGATGATTGCAAAAGAATTGCTTAGCTGCTTGGCTGCTTGGCTGTAATGCTTGACTTACAACGATATTTATATGTGTTTTGAGCGCGAACAATTTCATTCGTCTACGTGTTTGTGGACGCGTCGTCACAATCTATCTGGAGCCAAATCTTCCACCGTCCAAATGAGGCGGGTCACGAAAATCCTCCAATTACTGAAGATCGTTCACACGGGAGATCACTGCAATTTGGGTTCGGTCGAATTATCTAGGTTGCATGACTCTGTAAAACGTGGTGATGAGAGTAATTGAAGCAAGTGACAGCGCTACCGTAGATAGTATTGTGGGGATTTGCAATCCCACCAATCATCAATTCTCCGTCCTTGATCTCCGGATTTGATTGTGGGGAAAATCTGGGGGATTGCCGGATGCCGAAAGTCGTCTTGCGGTGCTGCAGTTTCGCACTCATAATTATAGTCATGTACATAGAGGTGCGTAAAGTCGACTCACTAAGAGTCATGCTGAAATTCTTGGGAATGCGTAATGGCGAAATAAAGCTGCAAAGGCGGAATTGTTTTGTGTAAGATTTGTTCTGCCATTCACACAAGAGAAAGCTGCTAATGCCCACTACTTGGATATATTCAAAGGAGTAGATTTCAAGAAAAAAATTCGAACTCATATACACATAAAACTCAGTGACGCCGTCGAAAACGAAAGCACATGCCATGATGCTATCCAGAACGCCAGGCGATGCAAAGACTGAAACGGGAAAACATCTATAAGGGTCGTGTTCGATACGATGAGACAGTAGTTGGATGTGATACATTCAGGAGAGGTGATGTACTGAACTTTGGATGAGATCTTGAGCTTGCCGATCGTGCAGGATGCGCAAAGCCATCGAATGCAGTGATGCTGGCTACGGTAGGCAAGGCCTGTAGAGCCAGAAGACTAGATGCCTCATGCTGCACTGTTGAACATTGCAATTGAGCGTTCTGCTCTGATTGCGATGAAGCTTTTTGCGACACAGGCAGCGAAGGCGTATGCTGCTGTACATCTTGAGGAGACGAAGAGTACCTTGGGGGTGGCCCAGTTCTTGTTGTTATCGAAGCACCGCCTGAGCAGCATAAGCTCCCGTTCGACAGGTCTGAAGTATCTAGTACTGCTAGTCGTTCGATGACTTCGGGTATACCTATTACAGAGTCGTTGAACAGACGCGCCTGAACTGGTGCCTTGAGGGGTGATGGGGTGAAGTATGTCCCTGTTTGTAGGCTAACAATATCAAAAATCTCATCCGACTCGCTGTCATATAAAGTCCCTGAAACGCTAAATCCCCGCTTTTCCCTTGACTCTGCTATATTTACTGGGATGATCGGTGCCTGAAGAGTTGAGATGGGTGGAGGCATGAAAGGGCTAACGGGTATAGGACTTGGAATCCGTGGTGAAAGTATTGATACCCGCTCAGGTTCTTTGATCAGGCTTGTTGACGACTTTGAAGATTCGAACCGACCGTTTGTTTCGCGTTTTCTCGTGAGAGTTGGTGGCGGCGCAGACAGATGAGTCGATCCTGATCTTGCAATCCAACTTCGTGTCGAGTATGACCGCCAAATGCTACCCTGAAGGCCTCTGAAGAATGGAACCATATGTGGAATGCATCCCGTACAGATGCTGGCGCAGACGTGCGCTTGGGTACAAACAGTGGATATCCAAAGATCATACTCAGGACTTCCGTGCGGTGTTACCTGGTAGAGATATACGATGCGAACAAGCGCGGTCGCAACAACAATTAAACGTGGCGCAAAGCAAGCCACAACTGTGAGTTTCCTTGAGACGTGTACTCTAAGGTGTGCAACAAGGTCTACAGAGAGTATGACGATGAAGATTTCCGAAAACACGTCAATGCAGCAGTAAACAACCCAAAAAAAACGCTGCAATGGTCAACTCTGTCTTTCAGGACCAACACATATGTAAACTTACAGTATTGAAACAATGTAGTGTCATCATTTCCCATGGGCGTGGGAGGCCGCATTGGAATGCTACAGCCCCGACCGATGCAACGCTCCAAGTAAAAATAAAAATACCGAACCCGAGAACAACGAAGCGATGCGTACGAAGCACAACAACGTTGTAGAACAGAACAAGAATTGACAGCTTTGAAAAACAGAGCGATGAAAGGTAAAAGAGTTCTGACGTATAGTAGCCCTTCATAATGGCATTCGCTCGTCCGACAGTGAGAAGACCAAGTACACCAAAACCCTTGGATGCAAGTATCAGCGTCGTGATCGAGAGGCCGATTCCAAAAGTCTATTCGTGTCAGTTCCTTCTTCGTAGACATAGATTTTACTTACTGTAGCTAACAACATGAAAATGTCGTCAAGCGAAAGCTTGCGAAAAACGATTGCTTTCATTATCTGACGTGTGATGAAGAAAAACACAAAGGTTCCAGTGAGAGCATAGGTTACTATTGTGATAGCGTTCGACCTATCTTGTGAGATTGCTGTTGCGTGCGCTGCCATGCTTGACTTCGGTTCCAAATTGACAATATTTGAATATGTTCAGACTGTAAAATACAGAATCTGTATATCGAAAGATGAGGCGAGATCCCGGCGGAGAACGGGAAAGCATGCCCATCGTATCAACAAGATGTTACCTATCATTAGCAGTGATGAGACAGTCTGAGCTTTGTATACCCCATCAATACAACCCCGAGGAGGCGTCTAGGTTCATTGTTGCGCTCTCCATAAATGATGACCCCGAAGTAGTTTTGTCACGGCGTATTTGTCGCCGCACTATCATATATAGCAGATAGCTCAGCATCTAAACTTAGGCTTATAAGTGAGCAGATCCAGCCCGAGTAAGGCTGGGCATTGGCGACACGCTAAACAATTATCGCGAAGTACTGTAACGCGTGCGGCCGCAACACCAACAGAACTCACCCAGATGTTTCTGAAGACAATAAAATCACCCAGTCTGCCCATCGTCTATAGTAAGTCCAGACCAAATAGCATTTTACATTTGTACATGCATTTCTGATGATGCCCCCCGGTCGTAGTGAACGGCATTTCAGAAAGTCAGAAATGCCTTCGGGCACCGAACAGGTGGCTGAGCAAGCGCCCACGGCGCAGCAGCCCACGACGCGGTAATCCACCTTGTCGTCTGCAATAAATCATTGCGATGCATAGTTCCGCCACTCAGGCGTCGGCAATGTGTGGTTGTCGATTGTCAAACTGTGAATGGTTGTGGCATGCAGTGAGATCTTTCATGAGAACCGCAAGGTAGCCGAGGCTCGGCTGTGTCTACATAGGGTGTTCATGATATATGTACTATAGTGTCCGTGCGCACGAACGTGACATGCATCCAGGATGGTTTCCGACACCCCGCAATTTGCGCTCCCCACCATGCACCAAGACCGAATACTAATACTTACAACCTCAATTCTTCATCCGTTTCATTTTCTCTTATTGCATCATTTTCTCGGACTTCGAATGGCTAGATGGACAGAAGAAGATGTCCAAAATGCACTTGCAGACCTCGAATCTGGGGTCGCTTTGGCCACTGCTGCTACTCGGCATGGGATACCACGCAACACTCTTTGCGGCCGTCTTAAAGGTGCCCGGCCCCAACTGCATGCCCACAACAGTGAACAGAGGCTTTGATCTATTCAAGAAGAGCATCTAGAGCGCTGGATTCTTCGTCAAGAAGCCCTTGGTTACGCACCAACCCACGCGCAAGTGCGAGCTGTCGCAATCGCCGTTCTCAAGCGAGAGGGTGACCACGAGAACCTAGGAAAGCGGTGAACTACTCAATTCATGAAATGTTACCCAGCGATCAAGTCAAAGTTAGGCTGCCGCACTAGCTGGGGCGCATGCATGCGGCCACTCCTGAAAGTATCAGGCAATTATTCGACCTGTACGAGACCGTGACCTGGATTCCCCCGACATAGGTAAAACGCTGACGAAGGCGGCATTATGGAAGACTAGGGAGTAGGTGGGTTTGCCATAGGCTCCTCTCATGGGAACCCTAATGCTGTACCAGTTAAGGCAATTAACCCCCATACTTGGACCTCTATAGTAGAGTGTATCTCTGCGCTTGGCGTCGTACTTGAGCCCCTGGTTATCTTCAAGGCCAAGAGTATCCAGGAGCAGTGGTTTAAGAAGGAGTTTTTGGTTCAACATCCCGGCTGGCATGTTACCTTCTCGAAAAATGGATGGACAAGTAATGACATTACTGTTGAGTGGCTGGAGAAGGGGTTCTTGCCCCGGACTGAGCCTGACGACCCGTCTAAGTCACGGTTGCTCATTATTGACGGCCATGGCAGTCATACCTTGGACGAATTTATGACCACATGTTACCTAAATAATGTCTACTTGCTCTTTATCCCTGTCCATACTTCACATGTACTCCAGCCCTTAGATCTTGGCTGTTTCTCAAGCTTGAAGGCGGCGTATCGGCGCTTTGTTGGCGAGTATGGGGCCTAGACAGATGCAACGAAGCTTGGGAAGGCAAAGTTTCTTGGATTTTATGCAGAAGCGTGCAAAATGGGTCTTCGCAAGCAATGTTTCCGATCTGGATGTAAAGCAACAGGGCTGTACCCTAAGAATGTAAAGAAGCCCTTAGGTTCTTGCTGGGTGGTAGTCCGCAAACAGCCGTCAACACCACCCCCTTCCACCACAGATATTAGGACGCCAAAACGCGGTAGCGATATCATGAAGCTATTTTCTGGAAAGAGCTTCTCGTCAACTGCACGACGATGTGTTCGGCTTACCACCAAAGCGTTTGACCGTACTTCAAAAGAGGTCACTACAAAAAATCACGAGATTGCTTCCTTGCGCGAGCTGGTTGATCAAGCCAATCCGTCAAAACGCTGCAAGGTCGCAATTAATCTGAACGGACGCTTTGCAAGTCTTGCACAAGTTTCCTCGCAGACTAATCAGGAGCCCTCTCAACATGTTCGGAAAGTAAGAAATTTACCGTAGAAGGTCATTGTTGTAAAGGAGCAAGGTAGCTTTGAAGAGGAAGCTGAGCAGCCAATGGTTCGACGTTCGGGGCGAGAACGACGACAAGCACAAAAGTATCTTGATCGCGATTTAAGTACATATGAAGAGAGTGGTTAGACTTCTGGAATCAAATTTTTTTTAATCATTTTACAGCTTTATTTGATAGAGTTATGAGCATACTCGCAACCCAAGTGGTGGCTGCGGCGAGATTTTGCGGGGTGTCGAAAACCACCCCTCTTGACTTATGTGCTACAACCCACAGATTAAGCCGTTGTGTTGGTATCATTAAGAAGTGACAGGTCACTTTTGGCCGTATTGGGTACCGCGCGGATCACGCAACTATCACCCCGCAGTGCATAAGTATACGGCCACGTCCAACATTGAGAGGAAGAACCCGAGAATCTGAACCTACAACTGGCAAGCTAGTAGAGGACTTCGACGTCGCTGCTAGCCCTTGCTACGTAGGAGATTCGTGGTACAATGCAATATACTCTCTTCACCCAATACACTCTTCATTCTTCATTCACTCTGTGCCATTGCGTAACCGTAGACTAGCGCTCCGCGACATCTACGGGCAGTCGATTAACAGCGTCCTAGATACCTTTCCGTTTCACGGGCGGGTATACCGAGACGTTGTCAAGGCGTTGATAACTATCAACAGGGAAAACGCACTGGAAAACGCGTTAAGATGGCTGGGGAACGTGCACCTCTACACGCGTATACCTCAACAACGCAATAGTGCAATACCTAGAAATTAACAGAGTAGATTAATTAGTAGCTACAGCCTCTTTCTTGCATGTGCGTGAGTTGTGTCCCGTCTCCCTGCACCTTTTGCAGCGCGCCAGAGCCTGGCGGCTGAGGCCTGATCGCTCTCCTCCCTGACGCTCCTCACGAGCAAGCTGCTGATCAGCTTCACGTTGAGCAAGTATATCCTCTCCAGCTCCCTTTGTTAACACTCCTCGCTTCTGTATACGCTTTTTCTTGCGCTCCCTACGCTTTGACGCTGCCTCATTAGCCCTCTCAAGACTAGCAATCCTTTCCTTCATCAGCTCAGCTGAGAGGATCATCACTTCAGCTCCTTTCTTAAGCTGGGCTATCTTCTCAATAATAGAAGCTGGTGACGAGCTTTTATGCTTGCGTACGCGCTCACGAATTAGGCTTGATTGAGCCTCAAGCTCGCGTGCGTTGCTTGGGGTACGAGCCTCCCAGAGAGCCTCTATAAGAGCTGGAGGAGTCGGAGTACGTAGCTGTACGTCCAGCTTTGAGAAAACAGTCTCTGGCTCAAGAAGCGCAAGACCTGCTCCTCGGAAGGCTGAGCAGATATTGACTGATGTGAACGATCGATCAAAAGCTACCTTAAACGCCGGCAGAAACTCAAGCTTGGTGATGTTGTTGATGTGGTCGCGCATCAGGCTCTCTACCTCACGACTGTAGGCGCGATTCAATGGCGAGAAGCAGCCAACGTCAAGAGGCTGAAGTAGATGAGATGAGTGAGGGGGCATACAGAGCGTGTAGATGTTGTTCTCCTTGCAGAGGTCCTGGAATTCAAGAGAGTGATGGCTTTCGTGGCCATCAAGGATAAGTAGGCGACGCGCTCCTACTGTACGAGCTTTAGTGTGAGCATTAAAGTGCTTTAGCCACTCTACTCCAAGCTCGTTATTTGTCCAGCCGTTATCGCTAACTGCGAATTCCCAGTCGCGTGGAATCTCTGCCTCCTCGTACCAGGCAGAGAGGTGGTACTTGCCGGCAAAGATCAGGAACGGTGGGACTGACCAGCCCGCAGCGTTGATAGCTGCTATCACCATCACTCACTCACGGTCGCCAGGCTGGATAGCCTTTGGTTTACCTCTCCTCTCTGACCCTGTTACGACAAGCTGCTGCATAATCTTGCCCATCATAAAGCCAGCCTCATCAAAGTTGTAGACGTCTTCATCGCAGATGCCGTACTTGGCCTTTGTCTGCTCTACAAGCTCAAACCAGCCTCTAATTAGGACTGTATCCTCGCACAGAGCTCTCTACCTATCGTACGCTCGATCGAAACGCGTCGTAAGACTGTCTGTACGCTTAACAAAGTTGCGTGGCCTGTGGACGCCAACTAGACTAGCACCGCGTGCAGCCAGCAGTCTATTAGCCATATCACGTACAGCAGCGTACGTAGACGAGAATCCACGTAGATCAAGGTCAAGTGTATATTTGACAATCACCTCCTCTTCTAGCTGGGTAAGCTTCTTTAAGTTGGGTTGGCAATCGCGTCGTGCAAGCGTGCCAGCGCGTCGGCGGTGGAGCATTGCGCGAGAGACCCCAAACGTGCCTGCAGCGCGCCTCTCTGTCTGTATTTGGTCCGTATTAAGAGCTGATATCGCAAGGTACATATTAGCCTCATCTGAGGTGTGTTGAGGTTGATTTGGTGGAGCCATAACTAATACAAGTGTGGAGGGTATAGAAAGTTGGTGGAGTGGCTCACTCGCTTGTACGGCTCACTCGCTTGTAAAACACGTTATACTTGTTCGTTGACATGACTGGTAGTCACATATTTTAGTACCACATCTACAACCCCGCCCACCTGGAAACGTATTCTTGCTCAATGTAAGTTTAGAGCGAAATCCAAAGCTTCATATGTGTTGTGGCGGCGAAAGAGCATGGCTGCATTCGATTGCTAACAACCTGTTGTGAGAATTGATGTTGTTCCACGGCAAACTTGCCAAATTTGGGTGGAACCGGTATTTCGAGGGGTCATACACAGCGGCTTAAATTGAGTTGTGTTAAAACGAGTACTCCTCTGATATTATGACTACCATTGGAATACCAGGTTAGCGGAGGAACAAGGTGTGCAGTGGTTGCAATGTATTGATTAGTTGACTATAGAAAGCATACAAGTTAGTGAGTTGAAGTCTTTGAAAGAGACTTCAACACGTTTGCCGAGTCGCGCCCGTGCTCAACGCACGAGCCTTCCTTCCATTATCCTGGACTGAACCCATATATTCTTAATAAGTTGGAACAAATTAAATTAACCTGTCGTTGGGGCGAGCCTCACACCTCCAGATTTCGCAGTACTCTCTTGTCATCTCGTTTTCTTGAGTGCGTCACCTCCACAGCAATCCACACATTTTCAACATTCTTGTCATGCGTTTCACGCTCGATCGTTTGCTAGTGTGGCAAATTTTCGCCGGGTCGATTACCGCAGAACAACCACCAGATTCCTACATAACGCCGCAATGCGCTTCGTCAACTTTCATAAATGGACTCAAGCGTCATGTAGCCGAATCAGGTATCGGAATTCTCTCCGTCACGGCGAAGCCACAGTACAATTTTACAAGCATCACGGGTGGCCCTTTACAGCCGGCCTTGAACGCGTTGGACTTCTGCCAAGTGAAGGTATATCTTACGCATGAAGGAATTAACGACAAAGTTCTAGTCGAGGCGTGGCTTCCGTTGACCCATGATGACTGGAATGGCCGTTTTCAAGCCACAGGAGGCACTGGCTTTGAGACTGGCATGTTTGGCGGGCATCTGGGGCAAGCCGTTTCGAATGGATGGGCTGCTGTATCAACAGATGGTGGATTCGGCAGTAATAATCTCTCCCGGGTCATAGATGGTAGTTGGATCTTGAAAAACAGAAATAGCAGTACGCTTAATTGGGACTTGTTACACAACTTCGCATCGCGTAGCGCTGTCGATCAGATCAACATAGGCAAAGTTCTTACCGAACAGTTCTACGGCAAAGCACCGCATCATTCGTATTGGAACGGGTGTTCAACTGGTGGAAGGCAAGGATACATGATCGCACAAAAGTACCCGCATCTTCTCGATGGTATCCTCGCAGAAGCTCCTGCAATCAACTTCGTCAATCTCGTTACTGGTGAGTTTTGGTCTCAACTAGTTATGAGTCAAAAAAACACGTTTTTGTCCAACTGCGAGTATGAATACTTCAGACAACAGGCGATCGAGGAATGCGACATGTTGGACGGCGTACGCGATGGCATGATAAACGATCCAGAGTTATGTGACTTCGATCCGTTTGATATAGTTGGCAATGAGATCTTTTGTGATGGAAAGAATGTCGATATCACACCGGAGATGGCTACAGTAGTCAAGAGTATCCTTGAAGGTCCAAAACAGGCCCCATGGGGACCGATCTTCCCTGGGTTAAGCCCCGGGAATCGCTTCGAACACCTGGCAAATATCAGTATTGCAGAGGACGGTTCCAGGTCACAGGCTCCTTTCAGCATATGCGAGAGCTGGATGAAGAACGCTGTTCTCAGAAACCACTCGGCTCAATTGGACCACCTTGATGTTACCTCGTACTTTGGGTACTGGGCACAGGCCAATTACGAACTCGGTGGTCTACTCAATACTGCCGATCCTGACCTGTCGCTACTGAAGGCCTCCGGCGCTAAATTGCTTACTTGGCATGGCACTGATGACCCTGTTATCCCTTATCAGAATACGGTTGACTATCGGAAGAGAGTTGAAGCTACCATGGGTGGTGCTCATGCGGTTGACGAGTTCTACCGCCTCTTTCTTGCACCTAGCGTTGAGCACTGCGGTGATGGTGCTGGGCCAATTCCCAAACCCCTTGCAGCACTCGTCGACTGGGTAGAGAATGAAGAAGCACCCAAGACACTAGAAGCCGCGACCGTGAATTCAAGGGGTGAAATGGTCACCAGGGACCTTTGTGCATATCCTGGCAAGTCGAAGTACATGGGTGTGGGTGACGGGAATAGAGCCTCGAGCTGGAGCTGTGTGGGTGGAACGGAAAGACATGAGGAGCTTCTGCAAGACCAAGCCAGTGAGCGCACAGGCCGCATCTTGGGAGATCTGGCAGATCGTTTGGAAGGCTTAGGGCTAGGACTCTCAATCGGTTGAGCGCTTCAATCAAAAGATATCTCCAAAAATGACGAGTACAAGCTCTTCAGCGCTCTTACGTGTCCTCTTGAACGACAAAGTCGCAACAGTGATACACGCTTTGGAGAGTTACAGTTTCAGCTGCCCATCATCTCTGCTGTAATGATCTTCGTTTGCACGTCCTTTATATCACCATGGGTACGAAAGCGAGTATTGGTGATGCACCAGATCGACAATAAATTTGGAAGAAGACCCCCTGATGGTTGGGTCCGGAGCGATGAGACATTGCAATAGGGGCTGGCGGTATTGTAAGTTTCCGGCCCGCACGGCGACTCCCGAGTTCCGAGAAACCTTCGCTAACTACGCCACATGGGTCAGATTAGCGCCTTCCTAGACTCCCCATGACTTCAACATGCAATTTTTCACGATATTATTCAAAAAGAAATCCGCGCCGGACCTCCTGTGAGTCATTGTCAAGAGCCAGTGACATGTCCAGAGGTCGACAGCTTTACGAACATAGGTCAGGACGCGTTGCACACACCCGGCGCTCTTCATGCAAATGCAAAACTTCTCAGACGCCACACATTTCCTAGCATTATTGTGTTCATGAAACATTATCAGTGGCTATGCAGATCTGGCCGAACTTTCTCACAAGAAACATCGTTGTCTCCACTTGAAACTGTACTCTTGTTTAAGCTCAACAAGTTCAAAAGCTTATGTGAGCTTAGCTCTCAAAGCAGTATATCGTATTGGACGCTTTGATGACGAAGCTTGTAGTTCAGACATCTACAGTTACAGAATCGATAAGACTTAGCACTTCTTGGTGCACACTGATCCATACTGGGATATATGTATGGCCATATGCATGTCGCTGTGAGGTACCCAGGTTGATTTTCTGCTGATTGCATGGCCTTGCTGGCTCAAGGTTGTCCTTTCCTTACATCTGCTACTTACCACCATTTGTTCTTTTCTTGTTTTCTTTTTCGACAATACCCCGCGATTTGCGATTTGCGACCATGAACGCCTCGGCGACGATCCGCGCGTCTTATGTACGAGCCACCAGGGCGAGCATGATACCGTCCCAAATAGATGTTCTCGCCATAAACTCAATCACCAACCTGGAGACCAGACCAGCTCAAAATGAGAGATTAAGGAATTTCAAACCCGTCAATCACCTCGAACATCGCGAGAATTGCGATATCGAACGTGCGAAAAGCTGCATGGACGAGGCGGAACCATTCCAAATGGAATTTGATGACAATGAATCGTTCAGTACTCGAATCAAGAAGATGTACACTATCTTCCCTTATCGCGACCCCATCTGGCTTGTGGCCGTTGTCTTTGCGGCTGGAAGTCTAGACCTTGTCGTTAACGCGTTCTTTGACCTCCTACCACGCGAGATTCCTGAACTACAGTTCGAAACGAACGATACTATTGCAATTCCTACAACTGTACTCGTCGGCTCTATCCTTTTCTTTGCAGCCGGCATTTTTGACACTTTTGGTGCCTTGAATGCTGATCGTGGGATACTGGAGACTAATAAAGAAGACCACAAGCTCACATACAGACCAGCACTGCTGGGCTCGCCAGAATTCAAGTGGATACCTTCCTGGGTCAAACTTTGGGACCTCACCTTAACAAATCCTGCATTCCGAGCCGGTTTGATAGTGTTGTTCGGCGGTATTATCTTCATGTTTGCTGGTATTGTCGATTTTCCTGGTCTGATTTCCGAAGAGGAACCACTATTTGCGACGGTCGTATTCGGACCCCAGATCATTCATGGCGCATTGTTCTTCCTTGCTAATGCTATGTTGGCAATTTCAGAGCAGGAGAGGTGGCATAAACCTAAATGGTGGGATGCAGACTGGCAGGGTGCATTTCTTAACGCTCTTGGCGGATTCGGGTTCATGTTGGCTGGATTTTTTTTGTTCAGTAAAGATGATTTGGCAGCCGCAGTGTCAGCGATGATGGGCAGCTGGGCTTTCTTAACTGGTAGTATGATAAGATGGTATGTTGTGATGGAGATTTTTTGAGGCATTAATGACGAATTCAATTCTAAGCGAGTTATCCATATATATTCCATCAAACGGCGTGTCCCGCTTGGCATTTTCTGAGGTAACTTTAGCAACCGTTGCTGACATACATTCAGTGTGGCAAACACAATGACGTTTTGTGCGACTTTCACGAACTGTGTCTGTGTTTCAGGCGAGCCGTTGTACAGTTAATTGAACAAAAATATGCTTCGGTTATTGCTAATGGAAGGGCGTTAGCATAAGTGTATGCACTTATTGGCTGTTAATTTGTCTGTATCATGTTCTCTCTTCTGTCTATTGATGTGAACTATACTTATGCAAATTTTTACCTTAACCTTATGCGACTCTCAAAATGCAGTTATGCTACGTAGTAATCCATATGATGGCGGGCGCCTAAAGTGGGCCGACACCTCAATCTGATCACGCTGTTCTTACAATTAAGGTATCTGGTAGATTCTACACCCTTAACTGTTGGAAGTTGTCACGGTTGAGATGTCTACTTACGGTTGCTATGTCGCACAGCAGCACGACAACAGTCGTTCAACAACAACACAACCATTTCCTTAGATAGAGCTCTCTTCCGTAGCATACACAAATCAATCACAATCGATCCATCTG
Source organism: Leptosphaerulina australis (assembly GCA_026120165.1). Classification (NCBI taxonomy): domain Eukaryota; kingdom Fungi; phylum Ascomycota; class Dothideomycetes; order Pleosporales; family Didymellaceae; genus Leptosphaerulina; species Leptosphaerulina australis. The sequence goes on from JALRMI010000410.1 coordinate 16,221, forward strand.
CTCACCTCGTTGCAACGACTGTTGTTGATTCACCTACATCACCTATACGATACCCTTTGTCGTTTCAACATTAACAATGCGGTAATATTGACTCGTAATGGATCAACATGTGCATAGTATCATGTGACTCAAATTGTTGGAACCGATGGTTGGGATCAGCCATGGCTATTGGGACAAGGATAGCAACCGTACCTAAGGTTGATGTCCGAGGTCCCTTGAAAGTGGAATCTTCTGTGCGGGTATGTATGGAGACACATGCCGAAAAACACGGCCTCCCACCACTTGTACAAGCAAATAAAGAACAAGAGATATAGGGAGAATAGAATCAACCATCAATTCATCATAGTTAGACTACATTTTGCTTTATACCAACTTCGGCACTAGTACTAGGAGCCTGCCAACACAAATGATAATATAGAAGAAATACGGTATGTGCAATCGAAAAGATGTTGGTAATGAGGGCGCTGGCGCCCACGGGAAACTAGTACTAGGAAAGAGTGACATACTCCCCAGGAAAGCTTAAGCTTCAGTTTTAAGTGCGGAATAACTACAATAAAGTTGCTTACAATTGTCAGATAAGAAGGCTCTCCTGAGACTAGTTGAAAGCCTTTCACCGGACAAACGGAAGAGGTTTGTCAGTGTGTGGCACTGTCGGTATACCCGCCCGTGAAATGGGAAGATATTTTGGACGCCACTTACGTGATCCGCGCGATACCCAATACGGCGAAAAGTGACCTGTCACTTCTTAATGATACCAACAGGCACAGCCTCTTCCCCTTTCTGCAATGCTGTCATGACAAGGCATTTGCGGGGGTGTCATGTCGCACAACAGCACCTCAAGCGTCATACAACATCAGCATAGCCATTATTCTGAAAGGGGAACACCCATCGATAGACAAGAACAATTCATAAAACTGAGTAACGTAGTTCACAAGCGAGCCGGCCAACCCAAGTGACCCGGCCACCCCACCAAAATCTGCCAATTGCTTCTCTTGTGCTGCAACACCACCATCATATACTGCAATTTCTTAGAGACAGAAATACTATTCAGACTCGTCGCTATCAGATGTATCCACAATTTCAACTGCGCAGGTACGAGAGTTGTGGCCAGTCTCGCCACAACGTCCGCAGCGCCTCTGCGTGCGCACTCTCTTCATAGGCTCTTCACCCTCCTTCTGCCCACCACTCTCCTTTTCAGCTATTAATTCAGCTACCTCACCTACTGTGAGTGTCTCAGCTGTCCGCACATACTTCCTCTTTCGACTTTTGACCTCTGTTGCTACCTCTATTGCCTTTCGAAGCCCTGCGATTTCCTGACGCATTAGCATAGTTTCATGCCCCATTAATGCAACCCCCTTATTGAGCTGCTCAACCGCTCTAAGAAGCGGAGAAGGTGGAGAATCTCTGTGTAGTCGTACGAGCTCACGAACTAGCGTTGATTGAGCCTCCATCTCGCGAAGATTGCTTGGTGTTTTAGACTCCCATGGGGTGTTCTCTGGCTTGGGTGGAGTTGGCGTGCTAAGAACCACATCAAGTTTTGATATCACAGCTTCTGGGTTGTGCGGGACTAGTCCAGCACCTCTAATGCTTGCGCAGATATTCTCCTTTGTAACTGCCTTCTCAAAAGCTGCTTTAAAAGCTAGTAGGAAGGCTTCCTTCTTGATCCGCTTGGTGCCGTACCGTGCCAAGCTACTGATCTCATCGCCATATGCCCGCTTCAAAGGCGCAAAACAGCCCACATCAAGTGGCTGCAGCAGATACGGTGAGTGAGGAGGCATACAGAGAACAATTATCTTCTCATCCTGACAGTATTTGTGGAATTCGTTTGAGTTGTGGCTCTCATGGCCATCCACAATTAACAGCCGGTATGCTCCCACACTACGCGCCTTTGTGTGGGTATTGAAGTGCTTTAGCCAGGCAAGACCAAGCTCGTTTGACGTCCAGCCGTTGGGACTGACTTCAATGACCCAGTCCCGGGGTAGATTCTCGAACCAGGAGCTAATAAGAACCTTACCAGGGAAGATTAAGAAGGGTGGTAGAGCCCAACCCTTTGCGTTGACGCCCTGTATGTCTGTCACCCACCCACGGTTTCCTGGCTATATTCTCTTTGCGCTACGCTTCCCAGAGCCTGTAAAGACCATCTGGCCATGAATAACCACCATCATAAAGCCAGTCTCGTCAAAATTGTACGTGTCTTCATCTGCAATACCATACTTCAACTTTGTGCTGGCAACCAACTCAAACCAGCGCGTTATAACGCGTGAGTCTTCGTTCAGGGCTCGCTGGCGATCGTATGGACGACTCCTCCGAAGCTTAACCTCAGGCGTACGCGCCTTGAAGTTGTCTACCCAGTGCTTGCCAACAGGCTCTCCACCACGCTCAGCAAGCAGATCGTTGGCCATATCTCGCACCATAGCCTTTGTGGCGCCTATTCCTCATTTTTATAGGTTAAGTATCTGTTGGACCAGCGCCTTCTCCTCTAGCTTGTCTAGCTTCTTTGATTTAGGCTCGCAATCACGTTTTGAGAAGGCTCCATTGCGTCGGTCTTGAAGAGTGCTTCGTGGAACGCTAAAGGCTGCAACAATGTGTCTTTCGCTCTCATCGTGATCTTCAATTGTAGCCTGGATAGCAAGCTGTAATGTCCCTTCAGTATAGGTTCGCTGCGCGTTGCGTTGTGGTGGCATAGTGGTAGTAGTGTAGCATTGAGCAGATTTTGGTGGGGTGGCCGGGTCACTTGGGTTGGCCGGCTCGCTTGTGAACTACGTTAGACCACTCTTGAATTCATCATATTTCAGCATCTAAATCTGACAACAATATCTCTGAGGCTCAAAACCCAATAGGAAAGCTTTCGGCATATGTCCGCCGTGTCCGCCATGTCAAGGCGCGTTCTGAAATCATTCTAGTGCACATAAGTCGAATCTGTCGGTATACCGTCTCGGGTCCTACTTGGATAGGTCCTGGAGGTAATGTGACCTGCACCTTGCTGGAGGAGGGTGAGAAGGAAGAGAGGGCAGCGATCACGGTCACAACCGTGTATCGACTTATGCAGGGATCACGATCACAATAGTGTATCCGGAAAGATGATAATGGTTCTCGGTCACTGCTCCCACGTGGTACGGGCTAGCATCAACGTTTGGTCGTGCTAGCTAGTATACCGGTGTAGGATAATCAGTTGTCGATGATTTCATTCTTGCTGCAACGCTGTCTGGATATATGCAGTTTCCGTAGATTGGACGCGCGGGAATATATTGCCGAAAAGGGCAATATCTTGCGGCACTGGGTAGTCTCAGATAAGAGATATCACGTGATACCTTTCACCGAGATTACACATCGATTCCCTTCCTTTCTTTGTCCGGATATACTCACAGAATCTGAATTTTTTTAAAGTATGTGGCAGCATTAAAGAAGGGAAATATATTCAGATTACATTAGTTTCTCACTTGAAGTTGTTCCAGGGAAGCAATATGGCAAAATCAGACCTTTGGAAAAGAGTTCTGTTGCATTTATACTGAAGCATTGACGCCTCACAGTTATTGGTGGAACATGGAGAACGGAAACTTACAAAAGGTAAAATAAAAACGCTGCGATGACTGCTCATGGGTACCTCTTTGGGATTATTTGTGTAAGTTGATGGTGATCGCGAAGGTTCTATTCAGTTTCCGAGGGGTGTATGTGAAGACTCTGGAGGGGTATCCCAAAACTGTCCACTTATATCAGCAGCATGATAGTCAAGGCTTTGCTAGGTACCTGATAACATACCGTAGATTTTAAATAAAATACTATGAATACAATGTACTTGATTGACTGTTTTTTTAATGTCCCCATCTGACTCGCTACAATATGCAGCTGTACTTTTTCAATGCACCTTATGCAGCGCACACCTACTGTTTGAGATATATTACTAATTGGTTTTATTACATCCATGGCTATTAGCCTCAAATTGCTCTCTTTCTCTGCGGTATCTATTAAGTGACACATCCTAGACCTATGAAACCTCTTTACAGCAAATCAATAAACCAAACTGTTACTGTGCGGAACAATAAAGCAAATTTCTTTTCTTTTGATATGGCGCAACTGAGAATTCACGTTTACATGACACATGTCTGATCTAGAAAAGTGCAGAAGGCGCTCACCAGAACAAAAAGGAGCATCAACCCATACCATGTGGCACACATGGTATCCTCTCCAAATAACTGTCATCCAAGAACTTTCTGTATTTTACACGCACTCTTGACAGTAGGTATAACAATCTCATTCAGATCCCGAAAAAAGCAGAGTTCGAACTACCAGTAACCATCAATATTCAACTCCCATGGCTCAGTTACACCTTTAGTGGCTCCCAAAAGGTTAAAGAAGTCTTTTTTGATGCGTACAAGGCACCAAAATATATTTTCCTGCAATTCTCGGGCTATTTCTCTGTCCAGTTAGCAAATTGGAGATGTGTCTGAAGCAGTGCGTAGTCAAAGTTTGGCCAGGAGGAGTTTAAGGAGAATTCAGTGGGGTGCATCAATAGGGCGTCACGCCCCTCAATTTGAATAAAAAGCCCTAATTTTCTCCAAATTGAATTGCTGAGACCAAATTTTCAGTTTAAATGACTGATTACTCTTTGGAATGTCCTTGAAACTAGTTTAAGAGCGGCTATCGCTATTTTGTGCACTCTACTCTGGTTCTCGATGCATTTCATTTCAAGATATGTTAGCCACGACATAGGTTACTCAGGATGGAGATAAGATTTAGGAACTTTTGTTGATGTAGTTAAATGGGTGGCAGGCAGAACTTTGACACAGGCCGGCAATAGAGCAAAATCTGGAAATCTGTTGGCAGGGCTTTAACGCACGTGCTCATGGATATATCAATCGTCAGTACATGTGTAGGTGGTCTCTTCTTCGTTCTATCTACTGTCCATCGAGGATGGAATATGTACCGCGGGGTACCAGAGCTAGTCCCAAATGGTGCTAGCTCCATCTCCCCATGGTTGTGATACATCAGTATTCCGACAAAATCAGTCTTTGGAGAATGTGTATTCAATTAAGATGTCATGAACTTCTCGTAGCCAGAAGTGGTTGTGGAGTGCATTGATTGAATTAAGTTCTACAAGTTGGGTGAAGCTTCCCTACTATGATGCGCTTGGGACCCTTCGCACTTGCCGTGTCAAAGAGCGTGACTTCCCTCACTGACCTGGACTGCAGTCACCTTTCTCAACATGTTTGATACTTTGTAGAAGAACATTGATAGGAAACGCATGGATTCAAGCTCTATTCATATTCAGATCCCGTTGTAAGAGTTGATTCTTAATATCTCTTATCCGAGAAATGTGGAATAAAACCTTAAAAACTGCTCGGAGCCTGCCTCTTATAGGCTATCGCCGTTCCTACTATCACTAAATAACAGCAATCAATCTCCGCAGGCGGACACTTCCGGTAGTATCTACGGATACCGGGTAGGATGCGTTCCTCAAGGAGCGCCTATTGGTCCCCATCCTGCCCAAGACCACGTGGATGGGTAGCGGCAAAAGCCACCTGAATGCCATGCCATGCCTAACGTCCAGGTACGACTTCGGTCTCTGTATGTCATAGGCAAGTATTGCACGTGCGTTGTATGATTGGGCTCTTGTTATCAGGTACAGAATGCGTTTTCCCGAATGAGGAATGTGCAGCGTTGGGCCAAGGCGCCTACGCCGCGTGCCCAGACTTTCCCTTGGCTTCTACAGCGGAGGTCTCCACCACAACCTCAACGACATAAGAAGAAGGGTCGTGAACTATCGGTTTTCCCCAGTATCCCCACCTTTCGCGCATCATTGTTAGTCAATCCTCGGAGTGCAGAGATGAGGTACTCCACAGCAGCAGGCGTCATCGCAGTTTCGGCCTTGACCGTAGTCAGTCAAGCGCAAGATGTGCTCTACAGCAGGCGCATGACGAAGCGTGGCATCAATGCTGACGGGAATTACAACATATGTAAGCCATAAAACTAAATTTCGAGAAAGAGACTGACCGAAGTGTAGCCTTCTTCCATGTAAACGATGTCCACGCCCACTTGGATGAGTTCTCATCATCTGGGACTGATTGCACTCGTCCTGAGAGAGGATGCTACGGTGGTTACGCTCGTATTAAAACCGTGATTGAGGAGACCCGACCAAACTACAATGACAGCCTTTGGCTCAATGTCGGCGATGAGTTTCAAGGAACTCTGTTTTACTCTTACTATGGTGGTGAGAAGATTGCCGAGACCTTGAACCAGCTGAACTTCTCAGCAATGACGCTTGGTAACCACGAGGTAACTTTCCCCACGAGTGTTGGCCTATATTGTACTGATGAAATACAGTTTGATGGTGGTGATGAGGAACTTGGGCAATTCCTGGAAAATCTTACATTTCCTATTATCTCCGCTAACATTCACTCGCAAAACGAGAAAGTCAACAAGTCTATCAAACCTTACCATATATTTGAGGAGTACGGTCTGGCTTTGATTGGTGTTACTACAGATGAGACCCCCAGCATCGCCAATCCAGATGAGACTACCATCTTCTCTGATGTTGTTGAGGCCGTGCAAGGCGCCATTGATGAGATCAAGTCTACGACCAACATTACTCGAATTGCGGCTATTACTCACATTGGTTATGATAAAGACCAGGAGCTTGCCAAGGCTACCAAAGGTCTGCAGCTAATTATGGGTGGTCATAGTCACACGCTCCTTGGTGACATGGAGGATGCTGAGGGCAAATATCCTACCATTGTTGACAATGCAGACGGCGATGAAGTTTTCATTGTTACTGCTTACCGTTGGGGCGAATACGTTGGTTATATTGATGTCACATATGATCCCCAGGGCAAGATTCTTGCGTACCATGGCGCGCCAATCCATATAACGAATACCACCGAACAGGATGCTGGTCTCCAGGCTCAGATCAAATCATGGCGCGGTCCATTTGAAAAATTTGCCGCCGAAGTCCTTGGAACAAGCGAGGTTGAGCTTGATCAGACTACCTGCAGGCGCCAGGAATGCTTGCTTGGAGACTTTATGGCTGATGCAATGCTTGCCTACCGTAAGAACAACACCGAGGAAGTCGACTTCGCTATTATCAACGCTGGTGGTATTCGCGCAACCATCGACCAAGGTGATATTACACGTGGCGAGGTTCTTACCTCTTTCCCCTTCGGCAACTCCATCGTTCAGATCGAAATTGATGGAAAAGAGCTCTGGGAGGTGCTCGAGGGTATTGTAACTGGTGTCAACGTTGCCAATGGCAAGGAGGTCACTTCATTTTTCCAGGTTTCCACCGGTATCAAGATCGAATATAACCCGAATAACAGCAACGGCACCAAGCTCATTGCTGTCACCATCGGTGAGAAACCCCTTGACAACAGCACCACCTACCAGGTAGTCACACTCGACTTTATTGCTGGCGGTGGTGACAATTTTTTCACTCCTACCACGGATTTTGTTAGTCTCGATACCCAGGATGAAGTTCTTACTCAGTATATTCAAGCTCAGTCGCCCGTCAACATCAAGCTTGATGGACGTATCGAGGCTGTTGATCGTCAAGGAAACACCACTGTTGGAGGGAATGGAACAACCAACAGCAATGCACCATCTGGAACTGGCAGCGCCAACCCTGGCGCCACTGGAGCAGCTATACAACTTGGATCTAGCCTTGCTGGCGCAACGCTCTTTGCGGCCATTACAGGTCTCTTCATGTTGTAGATGGTTCAAAAACCGACAGATATTGAAATACCGGCGTCCTTTGTACCGTGCGTTGTGGTTTAATACTCCTTCCTGCTCCGAGCACCGTTTATACCTTGTTAGATCGGACATACTTCATGTAAATACAACTTCCCTAAAGTCTTCATGACTGGGCCATAACAGCAGCAATAAAAATTATACCTAATTTCCTTCTTCGTGGCCTCACTTTGATTTACTGCTCCGCCAGATTACATCTTCATTTATTGTTTCTACCGCAACAATAAAATCACCATGTATTTTAAGGAAACGGGTTAAGGTATAGCATTCTGAAAGTGATTTGGTGGTATCAAGACAAGGGAGAAATAGTTGGATAATGTGTGCAGGCACACTAGCGGGGGGCACCGAACACCAACTTTTCGAAGTTGGGGAAAGATCGAAATTCATCCTTTTTTTGACTCTTTCCATCTCGAATCTCCCTTCCTGATCTCTCCACAATGTTATTTCTACACTGCAGCATTGTGGGCAGGCGCGC
>JALRMI010000411.1:0-24195 GCA_026120165.1 Leptosphaerulina australis
ATGGTGTGGAGTTGTTTCGCTGCGAAAAATCACGATTTTGGTGAGTTTTGAGCCGCGCCGCTCGGTGGGGTTGCGCCGCTCGGTGGTGAACCACGTTACGTTATTTATTTATTTATATTGAAAAGAGACCCCCTGTTGGAGTATGACTACCATAGGGGAATCTATAGAATGAGTAGCAGAGTAGGCTACCTTGAACAAAATAATGAATTCGATAACCATACTACAACTAAGTTCTACACCTACTTATAATGAAGTTGTTTATGTTGACGTTTGTGCGGTTGTGTGACTCAGCAACCAACTTGTAAGCAGGCGCCTATGTAGATTGTCACGAGCAACCATCCGATCCCTGGTCGTGTACCACACAAACGTTCCTTCAATCAACCTATACTGAATACTAGTTTTCTCAATATCATAGATGCGCCAGCATCTATAAGTATTCGGTCGAGGGGGCCCAAATCACCAAAGCTGACTTCTTTGTAAACAAACTCCATCCCTCTTGGAAAAGAGCTGAGTATTGATGACTTCCGTCGCGCTTTTGAGGACGAGAGCAGTGAATCAGAGAAAATCTTGCGGTCTGTTACTCTCTACTCTGCGCAGCTTAAAGGCTCCCGTCCATTTTGGGCAGGTAAGATGAAGCAAGTCGAAGCCATGGTGCGGCAGTTAGGATGCCCTAGCCTATTTCTCACTTTTACCGCTGCTGGCTACCACTGGGACTCACTGATGAAACTACTTCCCGGTTACGATCGGTGGAAAGCGCTTGCTGCTGACCCCGGAGGTCATGCTCGACACGCGTGTGACGCTGTTCGAGACAATCCACTCATCGTGGCTTATCATTACGTTCGACGACTACGAGTGTTTCTAGACGAAGTTGTATCTGTCAAGTTTGATGTCCAAGACTTCTGGCATCGATATGAGTGGCAATCTAGAGGCAGTACTCATGATCATGGTTTGTATTGGTATGAGGGAGCCCCATGTATCTTCAATGCCATGACAGATGAAGAAAAGCGGTTCTTCGCTCGATTTTGGGGTATCCACGTCACCGGCTTCAACCCTGAGCCTGACTCAGGAGCTCGACCTAATACAGAAGCATCTATCCTCCAAGTTCCTGGCTCAGATTTGGAGAATACAGCCATGACATTATCGCCAATTGTCAACCGTGTGCAGAACCATATTCACAACCCATATTGTCAGCGAGTCAATACTCAAACCCGGTAGAGTGAATGTCGGTTCTATCTGCCTGATCAACTCCGTACACAAGCGCACTTTGGAACCCATCCTGCACCTAACCGTGACTGGCTTTGGTATTATCCTCCACGGAACGACGGCATGGTTAATAAGTATAACCGCTTAATCAGCATGGGATGGCAGGCAAATACCGATGTTTCACCCTGTACGGACACGCGTGCAGTCATCGAATATGTGGACAAATATGCCACTAAAGCTGAGAAGAAGTCTCCATCGTACCGAGAAATGGCAAAGCATCTCATTCCTTTTGTCAACGAGCGTCGACCTTTCCAATCTATGGTCACCAAACTAATGAACAAACTCATTGGTGATCGTGACCACTCAGCGCAGGAAGTGATGCATCACCTCCTCCGCCTCCAACTTTGCCACTCATCGCGAACTTTCGTCGCAGTAGATCTCCAACTTGAGAACCAACAGTCTTACATGTACAACACTGACCTTGATGGTGAGGTTCGACGAGGATCTGCAAGGCCATCTTCAGGGTGCTTGTCACCACAAATCGTCCTGCATGCAGCATATGCCTCAGTCCAAGTGCCTTGAACGTTCCTATGGATTCCGGTGATACAGAGCAGGTCCTGCACGTTTCGAAACGGATGATGCAACATAAGCTTCGCTCGACCAAAGTTCTCAGTGTCTTCGGGAGAGTAGCGCGGGAAGAAATTGAGGACACGCTCACGGGCTCGCGGACGCTGAGCATACGGGCGGGTATGACTGTGGTTCCGGAGGAATGTTAGATATGTCACTGAAGCATGTACATCGTCACGTTCTTTATATTTCTCAATAAGCATTAAACCTGGTGACGACGTTTACCTAGCTGAAGGCGACACTCAAGAAAGCATTTCTGACAATATGGACGAAGCTTCAGATGTTGAAAATGACTGGATTCAGCTTACAAGAGCACGTCCTGCTCGAAACATTGACCCTAATGGTGTTGTTCGGCCTGACGATCTTGGGAATCGCGACATGGATCGAGTCGACTGGGATGACCGTGTTGGGATCTATTCTGATATTATGTCTGTCGACTGGTGGAAACTGACCAAGAACGCTCATCCTTTTGTCGATCATACAACTGAAGGTGTCATGGCGTACAGCAGCCTTGAGCGCAAGCAAAAACAGGGTTACAACCTTTTCGTCAAACACTGCTCGGCATGGTGCGATGAACTTGATCCTGAGCCTATCTTGGTCAACCTTGGACGTGAAGGAGGGACAGGGAAGACAGCAGTCGTCCGAGCAATTTTTTCCGGGCTCGATGAAATCACCAACAACGCCGGTTATCCTACGTGTGTTGCTCGAGCTGCTCCAACCTGGGTCGCTGCTCACAATATTGGTGGTCATACCATTCACTCATTGTTCCAAATCCCCATTAAGAAGCGGGAGCTTGAAAATCTCAGCGCAGCCCCACTCGCTTCGCTCCAGACTCGGTTCAGAAACATCAGATATATCATCATTGACGAGAAGAGCATGCTAAGCGTTATCATGCTTCAGTGGATCAACCTTCGTCTTCAGCAGATTAAGGTGAACAATGACGACTTTGGTGGCTTAAGCCTACTGCTGCTTGGCGATTTCTGTCAGCTTCCCCCTGTTGGTGGTGTCCCGTTGTTCAGTACCATCAAACACGCCAATGTTGACGTCATACTTGGTCAGAAACTGTACCGAAGGATTGACAAAACCATCACACTTAACGTTGTAAAGCGGCAGGATAGTAATGATCCTGACAGCGTGGCATTCAAGACCGCACTTGCTCACTTGCGGATGAACGAGGTCACTTTGCAGGATTGGAAGCTACTGTCCAAGTGCGTACGAGCTAACGTCTCTCTGACTGGCGAAGATCTCTCAGGTTTCGATAACGCTACTCGAATCTTTCAGCATCGCGAGGAGGTGGCTGGTTACAACTTCTCGCGTCTCCATCAACTCAACAATCCCGTGTTGAAGATCAAGGCTACTCATCGTGGTCATCAGGCAGATCAAGCTACAACTGAAATCGCTGGCAACCTTGAGCAACAGCTGTACATCTCAATCAATAGTCGTGTCATGCTTCTTGGAAACACATGGACTGATCATGGGCTCTTTAACGGCTCTGTTGGAGTTGTTCGTAATATTATTTGGAGCGAAGGTTCCGATCCAAAGCAAACCCCTCCCCTATCGCTCTGCTCATTGCCTTCGAAGGTTACAATGGCCCTGAACTATTTCTAGATCCTCAAACTGGCAGAAAATTAGTCCCTATCTTTCGAGCCACCCGCGAATGGATACGTGGTACCGTCAACTGTACTCGAGCTCAGTTTCCTATCACACTTGCATACGCGATCACTATTCATTTATTTAATCCTACTCGGTTGCAGCCGCGTGTAATTCGCAGCTATGCCTGGAATGGCTGGCATGGCAGACAGCCGACACGCCGTGGCTGCTCAGTGCCACGTCGTCCCTCATCACTCCTACGGTCAGGAGCCATCTGTCCCCAGAGGCCTGCCGTTTTCCCTCTAACCGCTATCCAGACTTGCTCAGTTGCTCGTCAAGAGAGCCGCTATTACTTGTACTCTGTAATACTAGGCTCATATAGGCGTTCTGACTCATGTTTCGCATCTAATGTACCTACAGTCTCCCCCCAGTGCTTGGCGTCGTCTGCACGTCTTTGATCCCCACTTGCCCAAGGATCTGTGTCTGTTCCATATACCTGATGGCTTTCGTAGCTAGCTGTGCTTTGCTCAGGATAGTCCGGAGGTCGTTTCTTCCAGTGAGGGTTCCAAAAATCCTGTTTCGGAGGTCCTTGTACATGTTGCAGCGTAAGAGAATATGAACGACAGTCTGCCTTCTTTCCCCACACTCGCAGCGGGGGCTGGGAACGTCCGGCACTTTCCTTTGGAGGAGAAAGTCTCTAAGTCCAATCTTCTCTGTCCGCAGTTGTACTAGAAGTGCGCTTTCCCGTTTACTAAGACCTTCATGAAGCTGAGGTGTCTTCTTAGTGGGTACTGGTGTGTGCCTGTATGTTGCTCGGCCTTTCATCTCCTTTCTCCATTTAGCCTTCCACGCTCTCTCCGCTTGTATCTTACACCATCGTTTGAGGGTTGTCTTCGTTGGGTATAGGCTTGATGGCGCATCTGCTGGCGTACTTCTGTGACCATCCTCTCTCCATCCGGTGGCTTCCTTGGCAGCTTTATCTGCCATTTCATTTCCTGGTATTCCTACATGGGCCGGTATCCATCGGACGACCACAGGTCTCCCCCGGTCCTGGAGTCTCTGGACCTGTTCTGCAATCTCTTCCAGTATGTAAGCTCCCAGCCGTCCTTCTGCTTTGGTAATAGACCAGATGGCTGCCTGGTTGTCTGTGTAAATAGCAACGTTTCGCCTTGTGCCTCCTTGATCTGCGTAGTCCAGTGCTATATGTAATGCGAGGCTTGTCCCTTGAAGCTCAGCTGCATACACTGTTGATGATGCGTGCATTAACTAACTGATCGTATAAAGCACCATGTTTCCACCAACTGACGCTAAGTCACGGGGTCCGGTCAGTATTTCGAAAACGCCTATAAGAAAGGATCCATCGTGGCGAGGGTTGAGGATAGGCCGCCGCCGGCTTTATTTTCATGTCAGCTTTCTTCATACTACCAAGACATCCTTACAGTAGGGCGGAACGTATGAGCTATACCATGGTTGAGCTTTTAACCCTCCGTTATCGTTCGAGATCTCTAACTATACTACCAAAGGACTTGAAGGACTGGTGGATGTTAATTTATCGAAATCTGTGTAGAAGAGCGCAGACCAAGGCGATAGGAGGTGCTCAATGCATTAAGGACATTGCGTACTTTTATTACAATGGCAAATCAATCTTGGATAGTCAATTGGAATCAAGATCTACGAGGAGAGGAGCAGAATTTGCCTCACAAAATATGAGCACTAACAAGGTCGGATCTCGAACCGCTTCCCCTATCCGCCCTCAAGCCTCGATACCAATTAAACCCTCATTTCCCGTTCGAGCTCTCTTCTACTATCCACTAGGTCTTCTTGTTGTCAATACTATTTCATTCCAGGAGTTTCAGCCAATAGCCTAACTTGCGCCAGCTCTCCAAGGACACTCCAGCACTCAGCAGGGCACTTGGCGAATACAACAAAAAAGCCACGGACCTCTCTCTTGTATTGAAAGCCTTCAGCAGGCGAGACGGCATCGATGAACTCATCTGGGAATTCGCAGGAAACATCGTGCACCCCATCAGAGTGCACATCAACCATCCACATCCTCGGCAGCCGTGTCGTCCTCTGCGAGACATCTCATAGTCTCATGTGGCCCCCTGTTCCTCCTTCTCGGACTGAATTGGCGAAATGCGGGGGAAATGCGAGAAGAGAGGAGTGAATAAAGCGGCCACTAGCAGGAGCCAATCATCAGGAAGACGTGTGTATAATGCCAATGCTTGGAGGGCTCGGCACCTATCGTGCATGCGATCAAAACCTAAAGTACTAGTGAATGCAATACAGGGGCAAGGGAGTACGCAGGTGTGTATAAAGAGATGAAAGGAAGGAGTATGATACCACAAGCTGGTTTAAATCAGACAGCTGGATCGAAGCGGGATCGCAGAACTCTCAGTCTTACCATACTACCTATTCTGGATTGTCCTAACTTCTTCACTTCTTCTAAAACCACTCTTCTTGTCTTCTGCCGGTGGGAACTGTAGCATGGCGTCACTCACCAACGCGGACGGTATGCACAAGGACGCAGGAGCAATTGAAGTTGAGAAGCTCGGTTCTCTCGACGTGGGCAATGTGCCAAAGAACCTTAATGAGCGACTCACTGAGGAGGAAAGGAAGGTCGTCAAGAGAGCAACGTAAGGTCGATTTGATTCTTACGTGATATGAACTCACTACACTACAGCCTGAAAACCGATTGGCGTCTCGTACCAATTTTGGGTGCATGGTGAGCCTCCATACCAATCATACGCGAAGCAAGGCTAACAGTAACGCCAGCTATTCAATCAGTGCAATTGACCGCATCAATGTACGCCGCCCCAAGATTGCTACATTATAAATGGTTGACGAAAATATCAGATTTCTGCTGCGCGTATTGCAGGCATGGATATCGAACTCGGCTTTAACATTGGCGACCGCTACTCCATTGCTCTTTTGGTTTTTTTCATTACATACTTCATCTTCGAGATTCCCAGTAACGTTGTTCTCCGCAGAGCCGGCGCCGCAAACTGGCTCTCGTTTTTGTGTATGTCTTGGGGCCTTGTTACCTTTGGTGCCGGCTTTGCAAAGAAGTGGACTGACATTGTTGTCTGTCGTCTCTTACTCGGTTTGTTCGAAGCCGGGTTTTTTCCTGGATCTGTGTACCTTATCTCTTGTTGGTATACAAGATTTGAAGTGCAGAAGCGGCTCGCAGCGTTCTACAGCATCAATGTGTTGGCTAATGGGTTTGGATCGATCCTGGCATATGGGTGCATGCAGCTCTCTGGTCGTAACGGATGGTTGGGCTGGCGCTGGTAATAACTTGTAAACCCTCAATCCGCTACGACTAACAAAGCCAGGATCTTCATCATCAACGGCGCAATGACAATGTTTCTCGCAATACTAGGCCGCATCCTGATAGTCGACTTCCCAGACAAGGTCCATAAGTCGCACTTCCCGTTCCTCAAGCCCTCTGAAGTCCAGTCCATCCAAGCCAAGCTCGAACGAGATCGCCGCGATGCCGAGTATGATGAGCTCACCATGTCCAAATTTTTGTCTGCATGTGCACGATGGGAACTCTGGGTCTTCGCGATGAAGTTCTTCGCTGTGACTACTATTGTGTATGCATTGGCTTTCTTCATTCCGATCATCCTACAAGGCATGGGATACTCTGTTGGCATGACGTTCCTGCTTTCAGCGCCGCCAGCCGTCGCTGCTGTGCCCTGGATCATGTTCTGCTCCTGGGCGGCCGACAAGTGGCATCTCCGCTCCCCATTCATCATCCTGCAGTGCATTCTGGGAATTGTCGGCCTAATGATCGTTGCATATGCAAAAGGTAATGGTGCAAGGTACTTTGGTATCTTCATGGGTCTTGCGGGAGCGAATGCAAATATTCCTACCGCCCTCGCATGGCAGGCGAACAATATCCGCGGTCAATCGCTGCGCATGTAAGTCCTCTCATCTGCTTTGACATGTTATCTGCTAACAGGCACAGGGTCGCCTCTGGTCTTCAAGTTGGATTCGGTGCTATTGGCGGTATATACGCGTCGACCGTGTTCATGCAGAAGGAGGCACCGGCTTATAGAACGGGTCTTTGGGCTGTCACTGGTGCACAGCTCTATCTCATTCTGTCGACGCTCGGCATGGTGTTGCACTACTGGCGTCAAAACAAGAAAGCAGATCGGAGCGAGGTTGTGTTGGAAGGGATGGAGGATTTCAGATATACTTACTAGTGGAGTTCGAAAGCTTCCTGCAGGCTGACAATGGCGGCTGCGAATTCCCTGCCGCAATATCAATCCCATCACTCACGATGAAAGCACGATCTATTTAGGATGTATTTGCATGGACTCATTCTCGTCCAAAGTTGCGATATAATGCTGTGCATCATGTTGCGACTTGCAGATGTTGTTGGCGTGCGGTATCGTTGAAGTGAATGCTCAGTGTCTCACTCTCTAAAAATTGCGCCGTGGTTAGTGTATCCCGTCCGGCTTTGGAGGCTGAGAGCATGTGAACACGCTACCTGCAGTGTCGTCAATTTCAAATTCCACAGGAAATGGCTCAAAGTTCGTTAGCTGCACTGCTCCTCGCAACAGGCTGGGAATAATGATGCTCCAACATTTCATCAACGCCTAGCTGCACTCTAAACAATGCGTCATGAAAGAATACCTCGAGCCAAAGCCAAGATCAATTGTCTGGCCCTGCTCTTCCTTCATACTCTAAAACGTGCAATCCTTTCGCGTGCTTCTTTGCCAATGACTGAACCTGTGCATGCTACCAAAAACATGCGCATCCACCCAACTCATAATTTCGTAACGAGATCAGCGTACCAAACGATGACCGTCTACCTCGTCTTCTTGACCTCTGTTGCCCATCCTTCGATACCTTCGCCCTTACTCCTACACGGAATTCCCAGATCCACGTTCTCCATGCCCTTTGTGTCCTTGAGAAACTCATGGCTCGCCATACCTCCCGCATTCGCACGATCGACGGGCAGCAATTCCAGCATGGGGAGCAAGAAGCTTGCAATCTCCTTGCTCTCCTCCTTGCTGAAATGGTATTTCTCATGCAGCACGTCTGGCAATGCCCAATGGCGCAAGCGGTGAATATTACGCAGCTCGCCCTTACGGTTGAAGATTTCTTGCGACCATTTCCCCGACAGACAGAGAGATTTGGGGAAGGTGCCGAGGAGTTCGATGATCTGCGCGATATGGTCGTCGTCTTTGCCGTATTTCGTGCCGGACTGCGGGTCGAAGAGGTAGTCGCCTGTTATCAGCTCAAATGTCTGAAGACATGTCAGTACGATGTTCTGAAACTATTTGAAGGTTGTGTAATTCCGTACCATGGCTGCCATACTCCAGACGTCAGTGCTGGCGCCCCATTTGCTACCTAGGATGACTTCTGGAGACCGGTACTGTCGAGTCTGAATGTCGTTTGTGAAGTGATGCCCAACCCAGCACGCGTTTCCAAGATCCGCAATCTTTACTGAGATTTTCTCAAATGCGAGGTCTGGAGTCCCTCCGGCCGACTTCTCTTTTGACGATGTTGACTGCTTGTCGAGGCTGATGCCAGATACTTCTTTGGTGAGGATGTCGCTAAAGTTGATTAGAAGAGCTCATTTCGAGTTGTGGGTGTGCCTTACGCTGTCTTTTCTCGCTGCTTCTGTACGTCATCTTCGCTAGCAGTGGGTTTGAGTCCCAGGCGCTCTGCCATAGACAGGCCGGAAGACTGTGACGAAGTGCCTAGAGCACCACTCATTACAAAACCGTCTTGTGAAGATGGACTCGGGACAGTTGTGGGGGACTCTTTACCTGTGCTCTCGTTCATGACTTTGTTGAGACTCTGCGCGGTCCCTGGGAAACTGCCCAGCTCTGCATGATTGAAGCTGGCATTCAGCGGACTCGGCAGCGGTTGACTCCCAGTAATCAGTGTTCTTCTTCTCCGACGGCTATTCCTGTCATTGCTGTCACCACTGTCCTTCTTCTTGGGTTCCTCCTTGACGTATGCCTTCACAATCTGCTCAACATCGCCGATTTCTATCAGGACATTCTCCGGCTTCAGGTCAGTGTGGATGATACCGCACTCGCGGTGAAGGTAGTCGAGACCCAGCAGCACCTGCTTCGTGATCTGCTTGACAAGGGGCATGGGAATACCCCGGTGATTCCATCTCTTGATCAGACCCAGCAGGTTCTCACCGAGAACCTCGAAGACCATGCAGACATGGACGCCATTGGGGCCCTTGTGATTGAACGAATCGAGCAAGCTGACGACGTGGGCGCGGCCGGGGTGGTTTTCATTCGCATCGACGACTTTCTTAAGGAGCTTGATCTCGTCGAGGGCAGTTTCGGTATAGTGGGCAGCAGAACGCACGACCTTTAGGGCGACGTGCTTGCCCGTGACATTGTCGCGGGACAGCCAGACGGTGGAGAAGTGGCCCCAGCCCAGCTTGCGCACAATCGTGTACCTGCCGTCCTTGTACTCCTCACCCACCTGGACTGGGTGGTAGCCGCCCTTGCAGTAGTCCTCGCTATCTTCCTCATCGGCTGTGTTGTCAGCCTCATCGACCGACGATGAGCTGCTGTCAGGTGAATGGCTCAGTGTGTTACCGTACATCTTGTGCTGCTGCTGCTGCAGCGGCGAGGCCGTGTTCTGCGCGCTGTGAGACGTTAGCACCAGGGCATGTAGTAAGATACTATATGTATAGAGAGGCAGGTGGGGTGTGAACGATATGCGGGCAATATGCGGGCGGTATGCTTCGTAGGGCACAGTCTAAAAAGTGTCGCTGGTCGAGTGCCAAGCTGTGGGGGCTTATGGAGATACTCACTTGTAGTGTTGCGCTGCTCCTGGCTGCGCGCCGCCCTGCCCTTCAGTGGTGATAATGGGCTTCAGATCTTGACCCTTTCGTCGCTTCTTGCCGCCATTCCCGTTGGCAGCTTGGGCGACCGCCTTCGCCTTGTTGATGGCGGCCTTCTTGATGTCGGCGCCATTCATCGTGGGCTTCCCCGCCACGCGCTGGCCCAAGTCCAAGGTCGGAGGAGGGGTGGGGAGATGCGGTGTACGATCAGGCCAAATCGACGTGCAGACTGCACCTCATGGGCGTGCAGTGCAATGTGAAGGGAGGTGACTGGGCGTTACTTGCACGAAAGATACTCTAGCAGCGCGCAATACGCCTGTTGTCGTACCTTCTGTGATTTCTTCAATTGCTGGGAGATCGGCTTAGCGCTCGTCTCTCGGGCCTACCCTGGTTCTGCGTCCCTGATTGGTGGTGGTGGGGGGGGAGGGGTGCTGCAGCTGCGGCTCGCTATATAATGGCGCGGGGTGCTCGACGGGTATGTTGCAATGGCTCTGCAAAAAAAGCGGGAATGATGATGGATAGAGTGTGAGAGAGCACTGCCCTGTTGCTGTTGTGCATGCTTAGGCTTAGGGAAGCACGCCAGCCCAAAAGCTGCAACTGATGTCATCGCTCCGAATGCATCACCACTGACCTGAAATTAGTCTCCGCTGCATTGTACCGGAACACCGAGCGGCCAGTGCATTGGAATTGTACTTGTTTTGGAGATCCGGTATGCTTCAAGTGGAGGCTGTTGTCTGCTTTTAGACGTGCATGGTTAGAATACGGTCCTGCACGGCCAATGAGCTGTCAGCAGTCGATTGTTGTACATATCTACTGATGCATCTTGCAGCCATAAGTGTTCCAAAGCAATATACAAATCTCCACACGACGCCTATTCCTTATTCGTCATTCCAATTGCGTTCTTTCAAGTATGATATCGATACAGCATGTCTGTCTCTTCTAACGCCTGTGGTTGCATTGGTGCGCCAAAGCTAAGCGTAATCACTTTGCTGTAACAGCGGCCATCCACCTCTGTTCATCTTTCCTGTATAAATATTAGCATGCAAACAATTAAAGGACAGGCGATAAAGACATACTTGTCAAAGTGTAACAGCATACCCAAAACAGGAATGAGCTGTTGCTGATACTTCTTGTCGCGCTGCTCTAGGAACTGCAGTAATACGTTCTTCAAATACACATAGTCGATATCAGCCGATGAGCCACTGGCTTTAGGTGCAGGAGACGTAAGTCGCGACCGTGAAGAGTCAATGGAGGCCCTCGATGAATGGGTATTAGAGTCTGCACCCTTTGACTTGAGAAGTCGAAGCTCCTCAGACATTGTCTGGCACTGATCAGCTGGTACGTCTGTGTGGCTTGTCATATTCTTTACCTTGCTCGACTTCTGCAGTTTCTCCAGTCGACTTTGTGTCTCATCAAATGCTCGTCGAAGTTCCATCTTCTCTCGTTCCAGGTCGCGAGCTTGCTTTTCTGTCTCATCAAGAGTGTCACGAAGCTGGCTCATTGCAGACCTGACCTCTGAAGCCTCCTCGACAGCCTGTGCAGCTCGCTTCTCAAGCTCTTCCTTTTGCTTGCGTAGCTCCTTCTCTGCAGCGGTGATATCTTTCTTGTCCTCCTGTGCACGAACCACAGCACGTTCCGCATCTCGGACCTTCTGTTTCAGCTCTTCTAGCTCCCGTGCACGGCGTCGGCTGAATGAGTTGGCTTGTTCTTCAGCACGCTCCCTCTCTTCGACTGCAAGGTCGAGACGTTCCTGCATCTCGCGAACTCGAGCATCGGCTCTTCCTTGAGCATCGGCCAATAGTCTCCTCATGGTTTCTGCCTCACGCCCACGCTCACCCAAAAGTCGATGTGCATCAGCGAGCTCCTCTTCCAAGCTTTCGCTCCTAGCTCTGATCTCTTTCATCTGGGTGCTGATCTCTTGCGCTTGATCCTGCATGCTATTCATGAGATCTTGCGCACTGGCATACTGTGCAGATTTCAGCTGAATCTCGTCGCGCAGGCTCCCAGCATCACGCTTCAGCTTAGCAATCTCTTCTTCCAGCTCTTGTACAGCATTGCGAGACTTTTTGAGCTCTTCTTGTGATTTGGAGAAGTCCTTCGTAAGCTTGTCGCGGCTCTCAATAACGTCCTTACGCTCAGTCTCCGAATTTTGCAGATCCCGCTGAATCTTTCTGTTTGTTTCCTCAAGAGCCAGTCGCTGTGTTGTTTCGTGCTTGATTTTTTCGTTGAGAGACTTTATGTCCCCTTCTTTGTCAGAAAGCTGTGCACGATACGTGGCGATCTCTGACTTTAGATCCTTTTCGCGGCCCTCTAATCGTCTAACTTCCTTAGTACTTATAGACAGCTCATCCTTCGCAGACCGAAGTTCGGCGACTTCTTTGCGTAGCGACGTCAACTCAGGCTGTGCCTTTTGCAGTATTTCCCGCATATCAGTGAGATCCTTGAAACGAGTTGCGGCCAATTTTTCGGCCACCGATAAGTCGGTTTGTAAAGAGTCTGACTTAGCCTTAAGTTCTTCAAATTCGGCAGACAGTGTTTTGCGTTCTTTCTCCGAGCTTTCCTGGGCGGCCTGACTAGTCTTCAATTCTGCAATCTCCTTCTCCAATTTTGCAAGATTGTCTTGCAATGCGACCTTCTCAGCTTGAAGTTCCTTGACCTTGTCCTTGGCCTCCGTGTGCTCCAGACCAAAGTCTAGGAGATCCTGTCGCAGAGTCTCGATCTCCTCTTGCATATCATCTTGGTCCTTGATTTTCTTCTTGAGACCTTCAAACGAATTGACCTTCTCCACCAGTTCGCCTTCAAGCTTCTCGATAACCGCGATTTTAGCTTCAAGGTCAGATTTGAGCTGAGCAATGGATTGTTGGGCTTCTTCCAATTGAGATGGAGAGAATTCCGGTTCGCGTGGGCTCGGTAATACACTGGCAGTGCCATCTTCGCTTGGTGTTGCTTCCGTGGCAGCGACAGTAAGTGTGTCCGCAGTCTTACCACCCTTTTTCTTTTTCTTGTTCTTCTTCTTCGACGATGCCGACTCTGCAGGCTTGACTGACATGACCGCGGCGGTGGGTGCTGCTGAAGGTTGCGGTGCAGGCTCTGGCTTAGATTCCTCCTGTACTACAATCCTAGACTCCAAATCCTTCTTGGCTTGCTCGAAACTTGCTAGCGCCTCATCACGCTTAGCTTCAGTCTCTTTCAGCTTGTCTCGTACATTTTTCAAGAGCCCGTTAAGTGTTTCACTACGCTTTTCACCCGTGGCATGTGTCGATCTAAGCTCTTCAAGATCATTCTCCAGCTCCTTCACTCGAGTGCGTAAAACCTCTGTTTCTTCATTGTTGACAAGATCTTCCCCCCTCGCAGTGTGGAGCTCTTCCAACTCTTTTGTGGCCGAGTCCAGTTTTTGTCTCAGTTCGGCAATCGTTTTTTCGTACTCGCCCTGACCTTCCTGATGTTTTGATAAGTCTTGCTCGGCTGTCTGCAATTTGAACTCGAGATCTTTAATGGTGCTGTCAAGCTTCTTCTCTCTTTCGTCTGCTTCTCTTTGCAATCGTTGCGAGGTTTCTCTAAAGGTGTTGAGGTCATTTGTTGTGGTTTCCAGATTATCCATGAAAGACTTGGCTGAGTCTTTTGCAGACAAGAGCTCGCTCTTCAGCGATTTGTTCTCCTCTTCAAGCTTCCCAACTTTCTCTTCGCTCTCTTGCAGCTGCTCTTGAAGCCGCGGCAGTTCGCTGTCGTATGAAAAGAACTCTTCAGTCGCATCGGTGATCACAGTCTGTTCAGATGTTCTTGAAGCGGATGAAGGTGCAGCTGAATCGCTCTGATTTGTTGCATCATCCTTTGAAGCCTCTGTGCTCTTCGATGCTTGGCTTTTCAATGTCTCGAGCTCCCCGGTAGCTTCTTTTGCGCGCCTTTCGGCGTCTTCCAGCTTCTTATTCAAACTGTCTCGCTCTTTTGAGACCCTCTTCAGTTCCTCCATGAGCATATCGCTCTTAACATTCAACTGGCCGAGGTATTCGACGAAAGCTGAAGCGTCGTTGATCGAAGTGAGAGGAGTATATTCCCGGAGAGATGCTTCGAAGGTCTCGATGGTGCCGACTCGAGCGTGCGCGATGCGGTACGAGGATAGTAGTGTAGCGTATTTGGGTTCTAGTTTATCCAGTCTTCGCAATCGAGTTTGAATTTCAGGAGGAATCTCGAGGGATTTCTCTGACTTATCATCAGCATCGTCAGCCTTTTCATTCTCTTCCTTCTTGTTGCTGCCGTCTTCAATTGTAACTGTAGCGTCAGTAATTGGCACCTTCTCCTTTGGTTTTGGTGTCCCAGTTCGACTTGGTTGCTCATCCCCTTCACCTATGACAAAATCTGGATCGAATTCTGAAGGATCAGGTCCCTTCCCGGTAGGTGGTGCTGTTTTGCTGTCTGCATCCTTGCCTTTTGCTGGCCGTTTCGAGGGTGACAAGTTTCGCGAATTTGATCTTCTTGGTGCAGCACCTGCTCGGGGAGGTATTGAAGGGGTGGTTCTCTGCTTTGCCTGTTCTTCCGCTATACGTGCATCGATGGCACCGCGGATGCGCTGAAAGGTACCCAGTCAGCTTAACAATAACCGTTTTACAACATAATGATGTATACCTGGAATCCCTGGAACATGCTTGCAATATCTTATAAGCCCTGAGGTAGGAATAGAGAGGACAGAATGCTGGCTAACAAACTCCCATGGTTACTTGTGTACACCTGTAACTATCGGACTGGCGAATTACTATTGAAACCCCGGACGGAGTGTCGGCGTGCACGGACAAGGTGAGGCGCGTCAGGGCAAGGAACATGTTCGGTTAGATTCAACGCTAAGAAAGTTCAATGGTGAAAACTATTTCGACATCGTCCCCACCATCAGTAACAACAACAACAACGATGGCCAACGTTGAGATCAATCTGCCACTGCCGGTCCTGCCTGAGGGCTGGGCTGGCGAGAAGGACTTCAAGCCCCTTGGTTCCCTCAGCAAGACCAACGACCGCAAGATCGAGCCTGTTGGTCCTCACTTCTTGGCTTACGCTCGCCGAGTGCGTTATCTGTCTATATTGAAGTTCAGAACATATAGCTAATCATTTCAATAGGTCCGCCACAAGCGCACTTTCTCCGAGGATGAACGCATCCAGGCCCAGGCCAATGTTAAAAGCGTCGAAGAGGAGGATCCCGATGACATTGACGAGCCCGAGGACCCTCAGATGCTTCTGCGCGAGGCCAAAGACTGGAAGTCGCAGGATCACTACGCAGTACTCGGCATAACTCGCCACCGCTGGAGGGCCACTGAGGAGCAGATCAAGCGCGCCCACCGTAGGAAGGTGCTCAAGCACCACCCCGATAAGAGGGCGGCTGCTGGTGGAACAGAGGATGATCAGTTCTTCAAGTGCATTCAGAAGGCTCATGAGGTCCTTTCAGACCCCGTACGCAGGAGACAATTCGATTCCGTTGACGAGGCTGCTGAAGTCGACCCACCATCCAAGAAGGAGACCCAGAAGGGCAACTTCTACAAGCTGTGGGGCAAAGTCTTCGAGGCTGAAGGCCGCTTCTCCACCAAGCAGCCCGTACCTAAGCTTGGGAACGCCAAGAGCTCCAAGGAAGAAGTTGAGAACTTCTACAACTTCTGGTACAATTTCGATAGTTGGAGGTCTTTCGAGTACCTCGATGAGGATGTTCCTGATGACGGCGAAAGCCGTGACCAGAAGCGTCACGTCGAGCGCAAGAACAACGCCGCTCGCAAGAAGAAGAAGACTGAGGACACTGCTCGCCTGAGGCACCTTGTTGACGATGCTCTTGCTCTTGACGAGCGTATCAAGCTGTTCCGCCAGGCAGAGCACGCTGAGAAGAACAAGCGCCGCTTTGCGAAGGAGGCTGAGCAGAAGCGTCTCGCTGAGGAGGCTGCCAAGGCCAAGGAGGAGGAGGCCAGGCTTGCTGCTGAGAAGGAGGAAGCCGAGAAGGCTCAGAAAGCTGAGGGCAAGAAAGCTAAGGAGGCGGCAAAGAACGCTGCGAAGAAGAACAAGCGTGTCGTTCGTGGTGCCGTCAAAGATGCCAACTACTTCCACGGTGCTGGCGATGCCCCTGCCTCCCAAGTTGATGCTGCCCTTAACGATGTTGATGCTATCATTACTAAGATCGATAACACAGAGCTGGCTACGCTCGCTGGCAAGCTGAACGGTGAAAAGGATGCTGGCAAGATTAAGGAGATTTTCCAAGCTGAGAACGAGCGTCTTGGTATGGGACTGAAGTCCTTGGCTTAGATGGGGACAGCTACTTGATGATCATGACTCTTCTATAGATATTTAAACTTTTGCATTGCTACAATAGTAATTGCATTGGTTCATGACTTTCAGCATTCATCATGAAGTTTTCCCTGTGCACGAGAGGTTCACTTTGACCCACAACTAGACCCCCGCGGGCGGCTGAAGCTCTGACGTCCAGGGTCTGGGCAACTGACAGCGCGTCACCACCACGGCGTGATTGTACCAACGCAAGCCATGAGCCTACCGGATCAGACACTTCCTCACGAATTTCTGGATCTGACTCTTCAACATTAATTGCAATCGTTGTTTTTCTCCTATCATTCACTGAGCTCGCGTGTTCGTTGTATACCCCGCCTGCGTCCCTCCTCGCTCCCCTCACCGAACCTCACGATCGTAACAGCTTTCTATTCTCGTAAAGGCCCATATTACTAACAGACCCCCCTCCCGGCCGCCAATAAACCCGAGTGACTGTCTTGAGCTTGCTCACTCATTAGCCAGGAGTGTCATCTGTGATTTGTCCTATTGCCAGCATGAGCGCGTCGCCCAAGGCCAGCCTCTCGCGCAATGCATCACCAACTCCCCACCAGGTTGTGAGCCCGCTGTTATTACCGACCCGCGCTGGTTCGCTTTCACAGGAGGAGCCACGCCGATCCTCTGTTCAATTTTTGGCGCACCGGAATTCATCATTACCACGAGGAAGTCCGAAACCTAAACAGAGACGACGACTGTCCTCTCCTCCACCTCCTCCGTAAGTATTTACCCTTTCAGGTGTACGCTGCACGGATGAAGATGTAATATTCAAATATCTATAATGGCTCATTTTTAGTGTCATAATACCCAACTAAGACACAGGCGCCTGGTATGATTACCCTGGTGGCTTCTGAGAGCTATACAACACGATGGTGCTTTTAACTATGCCTTCCGGCTACACACTAGACACAGGACACAGATCTAAGGCTAATCTTGATGCATAGGAACTTCCAACCCCGCGTCTCATTCGACACCTTCGACAAGCCAGCAGACTTCATCGAGGAGAGCTCCTTCACTCTTATTGCTAAGCACAAAGACTACGAGTACACCAAGCGATCCAGAACATTTCTGTGCGGGTTCGACGAGAATGAATACTCCACTTATGCGCTTCAATGGCTGATCGACGAGCTCGTGGATGACGGTGATGAGATCGTATGTCTCCGGGTTGTGGAGAAGGAAGACACAATAGCTGGAGATCGTAGCGTAGAAACCGGGCGGTATAAGAGGGAAGCCGATGCAACGATGCAGGACATCCAAGGCCGAAACCACGACAACAAAGCCATCAATCTCATTCTTGAGTTCTCAGTGGGTAAAGTGAATAAGGTCATTGATGATATGGTCAGTTACCCAGCCGTTTCAGAGTTTGATATCCCCTAACCTTCAGACAAGATCAATCTTTATGAACCTGCGATTCTTGTTGTTGGAACAAGAGGCAAGAGCCTAGGCGGGTTTCAGGGCTTGCTTCCAGGGAGTGTCTCGAAGTATTGCCTGCAACACTCGCCAGTACCTGTCATTGTTGTACGTCCATCATCAAAACGTGATAAGGCACGAAGCAAGCGCGCAAACGATCCCAATCGACTTGGCTATCAGGAAATGTTGTCCAAGAGTGAAAGTCTACTCGACATCACCACCAGTCCAGTACCAAGCCCGCGAGGCAGTTTTGTTGCAACCGACGAGCAAGCTGCCATAGTCAAAGCGTCTCTTCATGCTCAGGCCGGCCAGAATACACAGTATACGCAGCCTATTGATCCTTCACCTCTGGCGCAAGTACACCACGCAGATGATAGTGAAGACGAAAAGGACCTGCAAAGCCCAGGGTCTCTACTTAAGAGCCCAGAATTACAGAACCTTGACAGTCCTGATATCAGCAGCGATTCAAGTAGTGAAGATGAGGAGGATGAGTGTGGTGTATCAACAGGATCGAGGAGCTTGGGGTCTGAAGAGGCTGTAGGCGAGACAGGAATCAGTACCAGCGCAGGGGGAACAAGCACACAGAAACATGAGCCAATAAAATTCCAGCCTTTTCAACCAGCTTCGGCGGCGGAGTTGGCGGCAAGTAGAGCGGCAGCCAACGAACGGGAAGCTGCGTACAAAGCGCCAGAACCGAAACAAAAGGTGGATCATCGGTCGGCAGCGCAGAGGATAATGGAGAGCGTATGAGGTGAGGCTGCTTTGATATAGGTTTGACAAGGAGTTCCATACTTCAATTAAAAATAGCAATCACCCCATAGGACTGTACCACGACTGGAACGTGCTTGAGCTTTTAGAACAAGCAAGGAACGCTCTTGCATCGTGGAATCAGCTGGTTCACCTATCGATGAATCTAACCAGTGCCCAACAGTAGCCTTCTATCGAACATGATTAATATGCTTGGTGAGTCGAAACTCATATCGGCATTGTTTACACATGCTGTGTTATCCCTGTTTGATCGACGAGATGACGTTTGACGGTTCTAGCGGCGTTGCGAAGAACACGCGTTCCTGAGCTGTGACTACCTCCAATGTACTCTATCTTTAACACAGCTCGACACTTACTTTTTGTGATACACTGTTCAAATTCATGCATTCCAACGACTGAGACCCCAAATCGAGTCCCATGGACGTACAAGCCACATCTTCGAACACAACCTAGAAGCAGCGACACGACTACCTCATCACCTACTCTGCGCCACCTTCAAACATTGCTTTACCTATGGTTCCCCTAGATGATGACTGCGATGAGTGCGTACCAGAATATTTGGTCCAAAGAGGACCAGTGAAGACGGTTGTATCTGCACTCCCTTTTCTTGTCACCTTTTTGATTGTTGCCCTTGGTGCATCTCAGAAGCTATTCCCTATCCTTTCTGGCCACACCAACCGCAAGGCACACCATAGTGATGCACGTCTGCCTGCAGCCACGTCGCGCCAAAGGTTCTCCATATTCAAAGTTTTACGATTAAATGCGCGATCCCTGGCAACTATCATCTTCTCTACGAACATTGCTCTCTCCGCCGTCCTTGCAGAACTTATCTTTTGCGAAATCACGAGCACTGGAAACCGTGCAACTCGTACCCTAGCTCTCAAGATTACACTACCATCGCTCCTTTTTCTTCTCGTCGTCGCGACACCGGCATTGGAGATACACTCGGTTGTGTCTGGAGTGGGTTGGAATACTGATAGTAGACAAAGAGGGCAGCAAAAGGCAGCTTATGTGCTGGAAGCGTTTGGACTGGCAATATGGCTTGCAGGCTTCTGGTACCTCGGTAGTGGTTTGCTGGGCACATATTTGCACGAGGAGTCGTATGTGCATGACCATACCTTCAGCGAAGGTTGTTTGGAGAGGATTGGAGTTATCGGTATAAGCATGATGGCATCCCTCACAGGGTTTGCTGCAGTCTCCTCACTGTGGCAGACGTTTGGCGTCAAGTATCGCCCTGTAAGCATACCAGCCGTTCTAGTTGTCACTTTCTCTAATGCTTACAGGTATCTGATTCCGATATCTCACGCAAACAGGCCGGTATCCAGGCCACAAATGACATGCTCCTGGCCAAAGAATCTCGCCTCCGTGCTGTTGAACGCAAACTCATCGACCATTCACAAGAAGGCATCATGGGTCGCGTAGTTGGTACAATTCGCGGAAACCCAGACCTCCAAGAGCGCAACCTTCTGCAACTTGAAATCCAAGGTCTCGAAACAATGCGCCATATGCTCCAAAATTCACAGAGTATTCTCCAGAGCCGCCGCCAGATGCAATTGCGCTCTCAAACAGCCTATGGTCGTATCCTGAACGCCTTCTCATTCGCCTTTGCAATCTATTGCGCCTACCGCATTGTTGCGACAAGTATTACAACATTACGCCGTTTTTCTTCGTCAGGTGCAAGTTTTGCCAGTTCAGATCCGATCAACAATTTCCTCGCCCTTCTCGCAAAGCACTGGGATCCTACGATTGACCGCGCGGCATGGAGTCGCAACATTTCCTTCTTGCTGTCTGGAGTTATACTCCTGCTCTCCTTCAACGCTGTCTTGCAGACTTTCTATCTCTTCTCACGAGCTGCTCCAGGTATATTACACCATGCGCAGGCTAATTTTGCACTATTGATTAGCCAGATCGCCGCAACGTATGTAATCAGCTCCGCATTGCTGCTCAGGAGTAATCTGCCTGTAGAGATGAAAAGTGCGATTAGCGATGCGCTGGGCGCACCGCTAGAACCGAGTTTCACTGAGAGGTGGTTTGAGGGATGGTTTCTGGCAGCGAGTTTTATGACAGCGGTCGGATTGTGGATTGGAAAGAGACTGAAGGGAGATGGATGTGATGAAGACGGGGAGGGAGAGGGAGACGTTGAAATGGGGAAGATGAGTTGACGGAATTATGCACTTTACACTATCTACAATAGACGACATACCCTGTAACGATAAACGATAGCATTTTCAACCTAAATTCCATAGTCCAGACTTTATCAAAATATAGGGTATGGTCCTAAATGTTTTTAGCCACGCAGTGTTGGCCTTTGAGACCGTCAGTCGGTTCAATCGCCGGCCAAGCTCGTAATTCGACGTTCGACCACCGATAATGCAGGTCTATCAATCAGCACACCGAACCCGATCGATGATTGATCATCATGCATGGTAAATTGCAAGAGTTCGGCAAAACAACTTGCTGTTCTGCATGGTAAAAATGGCGCGACGTTGAGTGGAGCATCTTAAAGGTTACGTCGATGTTATGCACCCGCCGCGATCTAAGCTCTTGCTAGCTCTGACGTCATTGGTGGGGGGTAGCTTCTCAATCAAAAGAGACGCGAAGCACGACATCTAAACATCATCTCACCTGCAATCTTTCAATCCTTCAACCGTACTTCAAACTTCAAAGGTGTGTTACAGCTTTCTGTGCAAATATGTGCAGTGTGGTACGAAAACTAACAGCATCACAGAACTCGACTTCGTCTCCACCCGTCAAATCACCAGCGTACGTGCTCTTCCAATCTCAGCTATTTTAACCTATCACCTCTCAGTACTTGTTATAATCATCATATTATCTCAATCTCGAGACGGAATTATATTCTAACAGCTTCACAGACATCATTATGTCCGCACCCCAGCAAGGCCGCCAGTCCCCTGAGCCTGAGCGTCAGTCCGACGCGCAGACTGGCCAGCAAGCCCAGCCCAACCAGCAGGGCGGCGAATCCAATACTAAGGAGCAGTCTGATGACCACAAGGCTGGCCTCAGCTCCAACCCTACCCACATCCTTGAGAAGCACTCTGAGGAGACTACAAGCAAGACCGTCAATTAAAAAGGCATAGAAGAGACAGCCGACGAAGATAGTAATGATGAGATGAGGGTGGGAATCAACTGTAATATACCATGAACAGTACGTGTATGGTCTCCATAAGAGATCAAACCTGATGAGTACCCGGAATGAATGTATGGTTTAATGTCGTTTACCTTCTCATACTCAAGTCCCAACTTCTGTTTCTTAGCACAACAAACCCCTATTCAATTCAACTTATTCCCAATTGTGCTTCCGTATCAATGCCAGGTCAACCCCTGTCAATTAGCTGCCTATTCTTGTTGACAGAGATTTACGTTTTCTTTTGGCCTATATAGTCTTCTTGTTAAGAAACTAGTGCCATTAGTCGTAGTATGACTACCTAATGGATAGCTCTGCTCAAGTCAAAAGTGGTTGTAGAGTGTGCCGATTGCTAACTATGCGCAGCTCGGCTAATATAGAGCGGCGCAGGTCATGTGACCTAACGTCCTCATGACAGGTGAGCGGAATATTCTCAACACTTCTTCAATTATCTAATAGCCACTACGTAGTACGGAATCAAGGTACTAGATTCGTAGTGGCTGTTAGTGAATTTTCTGCTCCTTCCGTTTTTAGTTCTTTCTTGGTCGGAATATATTGTCGGTTTAGGGAGCCCTTGACAATACGGAGGGAATCAGTGTTGGTGCTAAGATTGAGCCGTATAGTAAGTGAGACTAGCCATAGAGCCTCGCCATATGTACAGTAGAAGCGGAGTGCAGTGAAAGCGGGGTGCCAGGGACAAGTTGGTGTGTCATGTTGACCAAGGGGCTATTCAGAAGCGATGGGATCTGTGTTCATATATAGCCGCATCGAGGCTCCCACACGGGTACACCGGCACAGATTGTGCGGCCACTACTTCCTACTGATACCATCAAGCCACTTACGAGCTGTTCCCGTTAATCCCATCTTCCTCAACAGGTAGTAATCATAGGCCTACACAATAGGCTTGCATTTGACTTATGAAAGGCTCATGTGGAAAAGGTATTCATATCAATCAACGCTGCTGGGATGAAGAGTGTCCTTTTGTTGAACAGTTCTACTTATTTTCCACGCGAGATCATCGATCAGGTTTATTTACACAATAAATTCACCTTCTACCTTCAGGTAAAAGGTGTCCAGCGCACCCAAAGAGCATCAGGCCAACTCACTTGGCGCGATTGACCTCCCAATTCTACAAACTATGTCTTAGCTCCCAGAGGCAAGAATTCCCATCTTTGACTGTCTTATCGATTATACGCCATGCCTACTCTTGGATATCATTATTCCAACAGCACCAGCATAACGCCACGCATTGTGACGTGCAACGATTTGATATGAGGCTGAATCATAGAATGATTACAATAAACTGCTATACTTACAGGAGGGCCGTCGCTGGCGTTGAACATGATGAGACTGACACTTCTGAGCATCTTGAGCATAGC
Source organism: Leptosphaerulina australis (assembly GCA_026120165.1). Classification (NCBI taxonomy): domain Eukaryota; kingdom Fungi; phylum Ascomycota; class Dothideomycetes; order Pleosporales; family Didymellaceae; genus Leptosphaerulina; species Leptosphaerulina australis. The sequence continues at coordinate 23,252 of JALRMI010000411.1, forward strand.
TCAATGTTTAAAAGTAATAGCTTTGTATTCTAAATCCAGTACTTTTCATCGCCCACTCCGGAACCCTATCTCAATCAGTAAAGCCACTGTAGTTCAACCTTCAATTCCAGTAAGTACATTCGTAGGACACACATAATCACCGAGGTGACATTGAAGTTATTTCAGGAACGTCTAGTCTCCATGATTAAGCCGCGGATTGAGATTTGCATCCCACACCACCCAACCTCTTAGTTACGCTGTTGTAATATTCAGTGTTGCGTTGTAGGGATAGTCTCTTCAAGAACCAGACTCCAAGCACAATGCATCGTCAATACACCACATGGCTTGCACTGATTCATGCAACAACGAACGCGTTTGCTCGAACAATGTTTCGCAATACTTCCGATAACAACGAGTCTATTCCACGCTTGTCATCGATTTCAACAATCTTGTCCCAACATGACCCTCTCGTCCAGCACCTACACCTACAGCCCCACCGTCTCTAGTGCTGACAATGACACCTAGAACAGGACTGCTGGAACGTAACATTTTCTCGATTTCGAATTCGTTATCACCAAGTCCGGCAAAGCACCTACCGTCCAAAGCAAATAGCATGTTCTCTTCGGCTGGCGAGTACGAGCCAAATGCAGATGGAGAAGCATAACTACAGGGTCGATTGGACGAGCAGCCTACTCTGAACGCTCAAGTACGCTAATACATTGGGTAGGGCGTACCATCACCAGATGCCGATACATATTCGCATTGGCATCTGGGCTCGTAGTGATTTGCGTAATTAAGAGACCACCGAGCGGGTCGAGAAAACCAGCTTCGGACAGAGTTGCCAACAATCAATTCAATCTGCCTTCCCACCACCCTAGCAAAAAAACTCGGACAGTTTCTGCTGACATAACCACCCCGCGCACGCATCAACAACGCGTGTATACTCAGCTTCAAGCAGCCATAAC